>CANPUZ010000093.1:0-257142 GCA_947579665.1 Sympetrum striolatum
CAAGAAAAACGAAATACATTAGCGAAATTTCAATTTTTTCCTCTTTCTTTCCCTTAATTTTCCTTATTTTATCGAGAATTCACCGAAAAAAGCAAGAAAATGGGATAATTTTAGCAAAATTTCAAATTTTTCCTCTTTATTCCCCTTAATTTCCCTTATTTTATCGAGATTTGACCGAAATAAGCAAGAAAAACGAATAAATTTAGCAAAATATAATTTTTATCCTGTTTTTTCCCTTAATTTTCCTTAATTTATCGAGATTTGACCGAAAAAAGCAAGAAAAACGAATAAATTTAGCGAAATATAATTTTTATCCTGTTTTTTCCCTTAATTTTCCTTATTTTATCGAGATTTGACCGAAAAAAGCAAGAAAAACGAATAATTTTAGCGAAATTTCAATTTTTTTCATCTTTTTTTCCCTTAATTTTGCTTATTTTATCGAGATTTGACCGAAAAAAGCAAGAAAAACGAGTTATTTTAGCGAAATTTCAATTTTTTTCCTCTTTTTTTCCCTTAATTTTCCTTATTTTATCGAGATTTGACCGAAAAAAGCAAGAAAAACGAATAATTTTTGCGAAATTTCCATTTTTTTCATCTTTTTTTCCCTTAATTTTTCTTATTTTATCGAGATTTGACCGAAAAAAGCAAGAAAAACGAATGATTTTTGCGAAATTTCAATTTTTTTCCTCATTTTTTCCTTCAATCTCCTCATTTAACGAGATTTGACCGAAAAAAGCAAGAAAAACGAATAATTTTATCGAAATATCAATTTTTATCCTCTTTTTTTCCCTTAATTTTCCTTATTTTATCGAGATTTGACCGAAAAAAGCAAGAAAAACGAATAATTTTAGCGAAATTTCAATTTTTTTCCTCTTTTTTTCCCTTAATTTTCCTTATTTTATTGAGATTTGACCGAAAAAAGCAAGAAAAACGAATAATTTTTGTAAAATTTCAATTTTTTCCCTCTTTTTTTCCCTTAATTTTTCTTATTTTATCGAGATTTCACCGAAAAAAGCAAGAAAAACGAATAATTTTAGCGAAATTTCAATTTTTTCCTCTTTTTTTCCCTTAATTTTCCTTATTTTATCGAGATTTGACCAAAAAAAGCAAGAAAAACGAATAATTTTAGCGAAATTTCAGTTTTTTTCCTCTTTTTTTCCCTTAATTTTCCTTATTTTATCGAGATTTGACCGAAAAAAGCAAGAAAAACGAATCATTTTAGCGAAATTTCATTTTTTTCCTCTTTTTTTCTCTTAATTTTCCTTATTTTATCGAGATTTGACCGAAAAAAGCAAGAAAAACGAATAATTTTAGCGAAATTTCAATTTTTTCCCTCTTTTTTTCCCTTAATTTTCCTTATTTCATCGAGATTTGACCGAAAAAAGCAAGAAAAACGAGTAATTTTAGAGAAATTTAAATTTTTTTCCTCTTTTTTTCCCTTAATTTTCCTTATTTTATCGAGATTTGACCGAAAAAAGCAAGAAAAACTAATAATTTTTGCGAAATTTCCATTTTTTTCATCTTTTTTTCCCTTAATTTTCCTTATTTTATCGAGATTTGACCGAAAAAAGCAAGAAAAACGAATAATTTTAGCGAAATTTCAATTTTTTTCCTCATTTTTTCCTTCATTCTCCTCATTTAACGAGATTTGACCGAAAAAAGCAAGAAAAACGAATAATTTTATCGAAATATCAATTTTTATCCTCTTTTTTTCCCTTAATTTTCCTTACTTTATCGAGATTTGACCGAAAAAAGGAAGAAAAACGAATAATTTTAGCGAAATTTCAATTTTTTTCATCTTTTTTTCCCTTACTTTATCGAGATTTGACCGAAAAAAGCAAGAAAAACCAATAATTTTATCGAAATATCAATTTTTATCCTCTTTTTTCCCTTAATTTTCCTTATTTTATCGAGATTTGACCGAAAAAAGCAAGAAAAACGAATAATTTTAGCGAAATTTCAATTTTTTTCCTCTTTTTTTCCCTTAATTTTCCTTATTTTATCGAGATTTGACCGAAAAAAGCAAGAAAAACGAGTAATTTTAGCGAAATTTCAATTTTTTTCATCTTTTTTTCCCTTAATTTTGCTTATTTTATCGAGATTTGACAAAAAAGCAAGAAAAACGAATAATTTTAACGAAATTTCAATTTTTTTCCTCTTTTTTTCCCTTAATATTCCTTATTTTATCGAGATTTGACCGAAAAAAGCAAGAAAAAAAAATAATTTTTGCAAAATTTCCATTTTTTTAATCTTTTTTTCTTTAATTTTCCTTATTTTATCGAGATTTGACCAAAAAAAGCAAGAAAAACGAATAATTTTTAGCAAAATTTCAATTTTTTTCCTCATTTTTTCCTTCATTCTCCTCATTTAACGAGATTTGACCGAAAAAAGAAAGAAAAACGAATAATTTTATCGAAATATCAATTTTTATCCTCTTTTTTTCCCTTAATTTTCCTTATTTTATCCAGATTTGACCGAAAAAAGCAAGAAAAACGAATAATTTTTGCGAAATTTCAGTTTCTTTCCTCTTTTTTTCCCTTAATTTTCATTATTTTATCGAGAATTGACCGAAAAAAGCAAGAAAATTGAATAATTTAGGCGAAATTTTAATTTTTTCCCTCTTTTTTTCCCTTAATTTTCCTTATTTCATCGAGATTTGACCGAAAAAAGCAAGAAAAACGAGTAATTTAGCGAAATTTAAATTTTTTTCCTCTTTTTTTCCCTTAATTTTCCTTATTTTATCTAGATTTGACCGAAAAAAGCAAGAAAAACGAATAATTTTTGCGAAATTTCCATTTTTTTCATCTTTTTTCCTTTAATTTTCCTTATTTTATCGAGATTTGACCGAAAAAAGCAAGAAAATTGGATAATTTTAGCAAAATTTCAAATTTTTTCCTCTTTATTCCCCTTAATTTCCCTTATTTTATCGAGATTTGACCGAAATAAGCAAGAAAAACGAATAAATTTAGCGAAATATAATTTTTATCCTGTTTTTTCCCTTAATTTTCCTTAATTTATCGAGATTTGACCGAAAAAAGCAAGAAAAACGAATAAATTTAGCGAAATATAATTTTTATCCTGTTTTTTCCCTTAATTTTCCTTATTTTATCGAGATTTGACCGAAAAAAGCAAGAAAAACGAATAATTTTAGCGAAATTTCAATTTTTTTCATCTTTTTTTCCCTTAATTTTGCTTATTTTATCGAGATTTGACCGAAAAAAGCAAGAAAAACGAGTTATTTTAGCGAAATTTCAATTTTTTTCCTCTTTTTTTCCCTTAATTTTCCTTATTTTATCGAGATTTGACCGAAAAAAGCAAGAAAAACGAATAATTTTTGCGAAATTTCCATTTTTTTCATCTTTTTTTCCCTTAATTTTTCTTATTTTATCGAGATTTGACCGAAAAAAGCAAGAAAAACGAATGATTTTAGCGAAATTTCAATTTTTTTCCTCATTTTTTCCTTCAATCTCCTCATTTAACGAGATTTGACCGAAAAAAGCAAGAAAAACGAATAATTTTATCGAAATATCAATTTTTATCCTCTTTTTTTCCCTTAATTTTCCTTATTTTATCGAGATTTGACCGAAAAAAGCAAGAAAAACGAATAATTTTAGCGAAATTTCAATTTTTTTCCTCTTTTTTTCCCTTAATTTTCCTTATTTTATTGAGATTTGACCGAAAAAAGCAAGAAAAACGAATAATTTTAGTAAAATTTCAATTTTTTCCCTCTTTTTTTCCCTTAATTTTTCTTATTTTATCGAGATTTCACCGAAAAAAGCAAGAAAAACGAATAATTTTAGCGAAATTTCAATTTTTTTCCTCTTTTTTTCCCTTAATTTTCCTTATTTTATCGAGATTTGACCAAAAAAAGCAAGAAAAACGAATAATTTTAGCGAAATTTCAGTTTTTTTCCTCTTTTTTTCCCTTAATTTTCCTTATTTTATCGAGATTTGACCGAAAAAAGCAAGAAAAACGAATCATTTTAGCGAAATTTCAATTTTTTTCCTCTTTTTTTCTCTTAATTTTCCTTATTTTATCGAGATTTGACCGAAAAAAGCAAGAAAAACGAATAATTTTAGCGAAATTTCAATTTTTTCCCTCTTTTTTTCCCTTAATTTTCCTTATTTCATCGAGATTTGACCGAAAAAAGCAAGAAAAACGAGTAATTTTAGAGAAATTTAAATTTTTTTCCTCTTTTTTTCCCTTAATTTTCCTTATTTTATCGAGATTTGACCGAAAAAAGCAAGAAAAACTAATAATTTTTGCGAAATTTCCATTTTTTTCATCTTTTTTTCCCTTAATTTTCCTTATTTTATCGAGATTTGACCGAAAAAAGCAAGAAAAACGAATAATTTTAGCGAAATTTCAATTTTTTTCCTCATTTTTTCCTTCATTCTCCTCATTTAACGAGATTTGACCGAAAAAAGCAAGAAAAACGAATAATTTTATCGAAATATCAATTTTTATCCTCTTTTTTTCCCTTAATTTTCCTTACTTTATCGAGATTTGACCGAAAAAAGGAAGAAAAACGAATAATTTTAGCGAAATTTCAATTTTTTTCATCTTTTTTTCCCATACTTTATCGAGATTTGACCGAAAAAAGCAAGAAAAACCAATAATTTTATCGAAATATCAATTTTTATCCTCTTTTTTCCCTTAATTTTCCTTATTTTATCGAGATTTGACCGAAAAAAGCAAGAAAAACGAATAATTTTAGCGAAATTTCAATTTTTTTCCTCTTTTTTTCCCTTAATTTTCCTTATTTTATCGAGATTTGACCGAAAAAAGCAAGAAAAACGAGTAATTTTAGCGAAATTTCAATTTTTTTCATCTTTTTTTCCCTTAATTTTGCTTATTTTATCGAGATTTGACAAAAAAGCAAGAAAAACGAATAATTTTAACGAAATTTCAATTTTTTTCCTCTTTTTTTCCCTTAATATTCCTTATTTTATCGAGATTTGACCGAAAAAAGCAAGAAAAAAAAATAATTTTTGCAAAATTTCCATTTTTTTAATCTTTTTTTCTTTAATTTTCCTTATTTTATCGAGATTTGACCAAAAAAAGCAAGAAAAACGAATAATTTTTAGCAAAATTTCAATTTTTTTCCTCATTTTTTCCTTCATTCTCCTCATTTAACGAGATTTGATCGAAAAAAGAAAGAAAAACGAATAATTTTATCGAAATATCAATTTTTATCCTCTTTTTTTCCCTTAATTTTCCTTATTTTATCCAGATTTGACCGAAAAAAGCAAGAAAAACGAATAATTTTTGCGAAATTTCAGTTTTTTTCCTCTTTTTTTCCCTTAATTTTCATTATTTTATCGAGAATTGACCGAAAAAAGCAAGAAAATTGAATAATTTTAGCGAAATTTTAATTTTTTCCCTTTTTTTTTCCCTTAATTTTCCTTATTTCATCGAGATTTGACCGAAAAAAGCAAGAAAAACGAGTAATTTTAGCGAAATTTAAATTTTTTTCCTCTTTTTTTCCCTTAATTTTCCTTATTTTATCTAGATTTGACCGAAAAAAGCAAGAAAAACGAATAATTTTTGCGAAATTTCCATTTTTTTCATCTTTTTTCCTTTAATTTTCCTTATTTTATCGAGATTTGACCGAAAAAAGCAAGAAAATTGGATAATTTTAGCAAAATTTCAAATTTTTTCCTCTTTATTCCCCTTAATTTCCCTTATTTTATCGAGATTTGACCGAAATAAGCAAGAAAAACGAATAAATTTAGCGAAATATAATTTTTATCCTGTTTTTTCCCTTAATTTTCCTTAATTTATCGAGATTTGACCGAAAAAAGCAAGAAAAACGAATAAATTTAGCGAAATATAATTTTTATCCTGTTTTTTCCCTTAATTTTCCTTATTTTATCGAGATTTGACCGAAAAAAGCAAGAAAAACGAATAATTTTAGCGAAATTTCAATTTTTTTCATCTTTTTTTCCCTTAATTTTGCTTATTTTATCGAGATTTGACCGAAAAAAGCAAGAAAAACGAGTTATTTTAGCGAAATTTCAATTTTTTTCCTCTTTTTTTCCCTTAATTTTCCTTATTTTATCGAGATTTGACCGAAAAAAGCAAGAAAAACGAATAATTTTTGCGAAATTTCCATTTTTTTCATCTTTTTTTCCCTTAAATTTTCTTATTTTATCGAGATTTGACCGAAAAAAGCAAGAAAAACGAATGATTTTAGCGAAATTTCAATTTTTTTCCTCATTTTTTCCTTCAATCTCCTCATTTAACGAGATTTGACCGAAAAAAGCAAGAAAAACGAATAATTTTATCGAAATATCAATTTTTATCCTCTTTTTTTCCCTTAATTTTCCTTATTGTATCGAGATTTGACCGAAAAAAGCAAGAAAAACGAATAATTTTAGCGAAATTTCAATTTTTTTCCTCTTTTTTTCCCTTAATTTTCCTTATTTTATTGAGATTTGACCGAAAAAAGCAAGAAAAACGAATAATTTTAGTAAAATTTCAATTTTTTCCCTCTTTTTTTCCCTTAATTTTCCTTATTTTATCGAGATTTCACCGAAAAAAGCAAGAAAAACGAATAATTTTAGCGAAATTTCAATTTTTTTCCTCTTTTTTTCCCTTAATTTTCCTTATTTTATCGAGATTTGACCAAAAAAAGCAAGAAAAACGAATAATTTTAGCGAAATTTCAGTTTTTTTCCTCTTTTTTTCCCTTCATTTTCCTTATTTTATCGAGATTTGACCGAAAAAAGCAAGAAAAACGAATCATTTTAGCGAAATTTCAATTTTTTTCCTCTTTTTTTCTCTTAATTTTCCTTATTTTATCGAGATTTGACCGAAAAAAGCAAGAAAAACGAATAATTTTAGCGAAATTTCAATTTTTTCCCTCTTTTTTTCCCTTAATTTTCCTTATTTCATCGAGATTTGACCGAAAAAAGCAAGAAAAACGAGTAATTTTAGAGAAATTTAAATTTTTTTCCTCTTTTTTTCCCTTAATTTTCCTTATTTTATCGAGATTTGACCGAAAAAAGCAAGAAAAACTAATAATTTTTGCGAAATTTCCATTTTTTTCATCTTTTTTTCCCTTAATTTTCCTTATTTTATCGAGATTTGACCGAAAAAAGCAAGAAAAACGAATAATTTTAGCGAAATTTCAATTTTTTTCATCATTTTTTCCTTCATTCTCCTCATTTAACGAGATTTGACCGAAAAAAGCAAGAAAAACGAATAATTTTATCGAAATATCAATTTTTATCCTCTTTTTTTCCCTTAATTTTCCTTACTTTATCGAGATTTGACCGAAAAAAGGAAGAAAAACGAATAATTTTAGCGAAATTTCAATTTTTTTCATCTTTTTTTCCCTTACTTTATCGAGATTTGACCGAAAAAAGCAAGAAAAACCAATAATTTTATCGAAATATCAATTTTTATCCTCTTTTTTCCCTTAATTTTCCTTATTTTATCGAGATTTGACCGAAAAAAGCAAGAAAAACGAATAATTTTAGCGAAATTTCAATTTTTTTCCTCTTTTTTTCCCTTAATTTTCCTTATTTTATTGAGATTTGACCGAAAAAAGCAAGAAAAACGAATAATTTTAGTAAAATTTCAATTTTTTCCCTCTTTTTTTCCCTTAATTTTCCTTATTTTATCGAGATTTCACCGAAAAAAGCAAGAAAAACGAATAATTTTAGCGAAATTTCAATTTTTTTCCTCTTTTTTTCCCTTAATTTTCCTTATTTTATCGAGATTTGACCAAAAAAAGCAAGAAAAACGAATAATTTTAGCGAAATTTCAGTTTTTTTCCTCTTTTTTTCCCTTCATTTTCCTTATTTTATCGAGATTTGACCGAAAAAAGCAAGAAAAACGAATCATTTTAGCGAAATTTCAATTTTTTTCCTCTTTTTTTCTCTTAATTTTCCTTATTTTATCGAGATTTGACCGAAAAAAGCAAGAAAAACGAATAATTTTAGCGAAATTTCAATTTTTTCCCTCTTTTTTTCCCTTAATTTTCCTTATTTCATCGAGATTTGACCGAAAAAAGCAAGAAAAACGAGTAATTTTAGAGAAATTTAATTTTTTTCCTCTTTTTTTCCCTTAATTTTCCTTATTTTATCGAGATTTGACCGAAAAAAGCAAGAAAAACTAATAATTTTTGCGAAATTTCCATTTTTTTCATCTTTTTTTCCCTTAATTTTCCTTATTTTATCGAGATTTGACCGAAAAAAGCAAGAAAAACGAATAATTTTAGCGAAATTTCAATTTTTTTCCTCATTTTTTCCTTCATTCTCCTCATTTAACGAGATTTGACCGAAAAAAGCAAGAAAAACGAATAATTTTATCGAAATATCAATTTTTATCCTCTTTTTTTCCCTTAATTTTCCTTACTTTATCGAGATTTGACCGAAAAAAGGAAGAAAAACGAATAATTTTAGCGAAATTTCAATTTTTTTCATCTTTTTTTCCCTTACTTTATCGAGATTTGACCGAAAAAAGCAAGAAAAACCAATAATTTTATCGAAATATCAATTTTTATCCTCTTTTTTCCCTTAATTTTCCTTATTTTATCGAGATTTGACCGAAAAAAGCAAGAAAAACGAATAATTTTAGCGAAATTTCAATTTTTTTCCTCTTTTTTTCCCTTAATTTTCCTTATTTTATCGAGATTTGACCGAAAAAAGCAAGAAAAACGAGTAATTTTAGCGAAATTTCAATTTTTTTCATCTTTTTTTCCCTTAATTTTGCTTATTTTATCGAGATTTGACAAAAAAAGCAAGAAAAACGAATAATTTTAACGAAATTTCAATTTTTTTCCTCTTTTTTTCCCTTAATATTCCTTATTTTATCGAGATTTGACCGAAAAAAGCAAGAAAAACAAATAATTTTTGCAAAATTTCCATTTTTTTCATCTTTTTTTCTTTAATTTTCCTTATTTTATCGAGATTTGACCAAAAAAAGCAAGAAAAACGAATAATTTTTAGCGAAATTTCAATTTTTTTCCTCATTTTTTCCTTCATTCTCCTCATTTAACGAGATTTGACCGAAAAAAGAAAGAAAAACGAATAATTTTATCGAAATATCAATTTTTATCCTCTTTTTTTCCCTTAATTTTCCTTATTTTATCCAGATTTGACCGAAAAAAGCAAGAAAAACGAATAATTTTAGCGAAATTTCAGTTTTTTTCCTCTTTTTTTCCCTTAACTTTCCTTATTTTATCGAGATTTGACCGAAAAAAGCAAGAAAAACGAATAATTTTAGCCAAATTTCAATTTTTTTTCCGCTTTTTTTCCCTTAATTTTCATTATTTTATCGAGAATTGACCGAAAAGAGCAAGAAAAACGAATAATTTTAGCGAAATTTTAATTTTTTCCCTCTTTTTTTCCCTTAATTTTCCTTATTTCATCGAGATTTGACCGAAAAAAGCAAGAAAAACGAGTAATTTTAGCGAAATTTAAATTTTTTTCCTCTTTTTTTCTCTTAATTTTCCTTATTTTATCGAGATTTGACCGAAAAATGCATGAAAAACGAATAATTTTAGCGAAATTTCAATTTTTTTCATCTTTTTTTCCCTTATTTTTCCTTACTTTATCGAGAATTGACCGAAAAAAGCAAGAAAAACGAAATACATTAGCGAAATTTCAATTTTTTCCTCTTTCTTTCCCTTAATTTTCCTTATTTTATCGAGAATTCACCGAAAAAAGCAAGAAAATGGGATAATTTTAGCAAAATTTCAAATTTTTTCCTCTTTATTCCCCTTAATTTCCCTTATTTTATCGAGATTTGACCGAAATAAGCAAGAAAAACGAATAAATTTAGCAAAATATAATTTTTATCCTGTTTTTTCCCTTAATTTTCCTTAATTTATCGAGATTTGACCGAAAAAAGCAAGAAAAACGAATAAATTTAGCGAAATATAATTTTTATCCTGTTTTTTCCCTTAATTTTCCTTATTTTATCGAGATTTGACCGAAAAAAGCAAGAAAAACGAATAATTTTAGCGAAATTTCAATTTTTTTCATCTTTTTTTCCCTTAATTTTGCTTATTTTATCGAGATTTGACCGAAAAAAGCAAGAAAAACGAGTTATTTTAGCGAAATTTCAATTTTTTTCCTCTTTTTTTCCCTTAATTTTCCTTATTTTATCGAGATTTGACCGAAAAAAGCAAGAAAAACGAATAATTTTTGCGAAATTTCCATTTTTTTCATCTTTTTTTCCCTTAATTTTTCTTATTTTATCGAGATTTGACCGAAAAAAGCAAGAAAAACGAATGATTTTAGCGAAATTTCAATTTTTTTCCTCATTTTTTCCTTCAATCTCCTCATTTAACGAGATTTGACCGAAAAAAGCAAGAAAAACGAATAATTTTATCGAAATATCAATTTTTATCCTCTTTTTTTCCCTTAATTTTCCTTATTTTATCGAGATTTGACCGAAAAAAGCAAGAAAAACGAATAATTTTAGCGAAATTTCAATTTTTTTCCTCTTTTTTTCCCTTAATTTTCCTTATTTTATTGAGATTTGACCGAAAAAAGCAAGAAAAACGAATAATTTTAGTAAAATTTCAATTTTTTCCCTCTTTTTTTCCCTTAATTTTTCTTATTTTATCGAGATTTCACCGAAAAAAGCAAGAAAAACGAATAATTTTAGCGAAATTTCAATTTTTTTCCTCTTTTTTTCCCTTAATTTTCCTTATTTTATCGAGATTTGACCAAAAAAAGCAAGAAAAACGAATAATTTTAGCGAAATTTCAGTTTTTTTCCTCTTTTTTTCCCTTAATTTTCCTTATTTTATCGAGATTTGACCGAAAAAAGCAAGAAAAACGAATCATTTTAGCGAAATTTCAATTTTTTTCCTCTTTTTTTCTCTTAATTTTCCTTATTTTATCGAGATTTGACCGAAAAAAGCAAGAAAAACGAATAATTTTAGCGAAATTTCAATTTTTTCCCTCTTTTTTTCCCTTAATTTTCCTTATTTCATCGAGATTTGACCGAAAAAAGCAAGAAAAACGAGTAATTTTAGAGAAATTTAAATTTTTTTCCTCTTTTTTTCCCTTAATTTTCCTTATTTTATCGAGATTTGACCGAAAAAAGCAAGAAAAACTAATAATTTTTGCGAAATTTCCATTTTTTTCATCTTTTTTTCCCTTAATTTTCCTTATTTTATCGAGATTTGACCGAAAAAAGCAAGAAAAACGAATAATTTTAGCGAAATTTCAATTTTTTTCCTCATTTTTTCCTTCATTCTCCTCATTTAACGAGATTTGACCGAAAAAAGCAAGAAAAACGAATAATTTTATCGAAATATCAATTTTTATCCTCTTTTTTTCCCTTAATTTTCCTTACTTTATCGAGATTTGACCGAAAAAAGGAAGAAAAACGAATAATTTTAGCGAAATTTCAATTTTTTTCATCTTTTTTTCCCTTACTTTATCGAGATTTGACCGAAAAAAGCAAGAAAAACCAATAATTTTATCGAAATATCAATTTTTATCCTCTTTTTTCCCATAATTTTCCTTATTTTATCGAGATTTGACCGAAAAAAGCAAGAAAAACGAATAATTTTAGCGAAATTTCAATTTTTTTCCTCTTTTTTTCCCTTAATTTTCCTTATTTTATCGAGATTTGACCGAAAAAAGCAAGAAAAACGAGTAATTTTAGCGAAATTTCAATTTTTTTCATCTTTTTTTCCCTTAATTTTGCTTATTTTATCGAGATTTGACAAAAAAGCAAGAAAAACGAATAATTTTAACGAAATTTCAATTTTTTTCCTCATTTTTTCCTTCATTCTCCTCATTTAACGAGATTTGACCGAAAAAAGAAAGAAAAACGAATAATTTTATCGAAATATCAATTTTTATCCTCTTTTTTTCCCTTAATTTTCCTTATTTTATCCAGATTTGACCGAAAAAAGCAAGAAAAACGAATAATTTTTGCGAAATTTCAGTTTTTTTCCTCTTTTTTTCCCTTAATTTTCATTATTTTATCGAGAATTGACCGAAAAAAGCAAGAAAATTGAATAATTTTAGCGAAATTTTAATTTTTTCCCTCTTTTTTTCCCTTAATTTTCCTTATTTCATCGAGATTTGACCGAAAAAAGCAAGAAAAACGAGTAATTTTAGCGAAATTTAAATTTTTTTCCTCTTTTTTTCCCTTAATTTTCCTTATTTTATCTAGATTTGACCGAAAAAAGCAAGAAAAACGAATAATTTTTGCGAAATTTCCATTTTTTTCATCTTTTTTCCTTTAATTTTCCTTATTTTATCGAGATTTGACCGAAAAAAGCAAGAAAATTGGATAATTTTAGCAAAATTTCAAATTTTTTCCTCTTTATTCCCCTTAATTTCCCTTATTTTATCGAGATTTGACCGAAATAAGCAAGAAAAACGAATAAATTTAGCGAAATATAATTTTTATCCTGTTTTTTCCCTTAATTTTCCTTAATTTATCGAGATTTGACCGAAAAAAGCAAGAAAAACGAATAAATTTAGCGAAATATAATTTTTATCCTGTTTTTTCCCTTAATTTTCCTTATTTTATCGAGATTTGACCGAAAAAAGCAAGAAAAACGAATAATTTTAGCGAAATTTCAATTTTTTTCATCTTTTTTTCCCTTAATTTTGCTTATTTTATCGAGATTTGACCGAAAAAAGCAAGAAAAACGAGTTATTTTAGCGAAATTTCAATTTTTTTCCTCTTTTTTTCCCTTAATTTTCCTTATTTTATCGAGATTTGACCGAAAAAAGCAAGAAAAACGAATAATTTTTGCGAAATTTCCATTTTTTTCATCTTTTTTTCCCTTAAATTTTCTTATTTTATCGAGATTTGACCGAAAAAAGCAAGAAAAACGAATGATTTTAGCGAAATTTCAATTTTTTTCCTCATTTTTTCCTTCAATCTCCTCATTTAACGAGATTTGACCGAAAAAAGCAAGAAAAACGAATAATTTTATCGAAATATCAATTTTTATCCTCTTTTTTTCCCTTAATTTTCCTTATTGTATCGAGATTTGACCGAAAAAAGCAAGAAAAACGAATAATTTTAGCGAAATTTCAATTTTTTTCCTCTTTTTTTCCCTTAATTTTCCTTATTTTATTGAGATTTGACCGAAAAAAGCAAGAAAAACGAATAATTTTAGTAAAATTTCAATTTTTTCCCTCTTTTTTTCCCTTAATTTTCCTTATTTTATCGAGATTTCACCGAAAAAAGCAAGAAAAACGAATAATTTTAGCGAAATTTCAATTTTTTTCCTCTTTTTTTCCCTTAATTTTCCTTATTTTATCGAGATTTGACCAAAAAAAGCAAGAAAAACGAATAATTTTAGCGAAATTTCAGTTTTTTTCCTCTTTTTTTCCCTTCATTTTCCTTATTTTATCGAGATTTGACCGAAAAAAGCAAGAAAAACGAATCATTTTAGCGAAATTTCAATTTTTTTCCTCTTTTTTTCTCTTAATTTTCCTTATTTTATCGAGATTTGACCGAAAAAAGCAAGAAAAACGAATAATTTTAGCGAAATTTCAATTTTTTCCCTCTTTTTTTCCCTTAATTTTCCTTATTTCATCGAGATTTGACCGAAAAAAGCAAGAAAAACGAGTAATTTTAGAGAAATTTAAATTTTTTTCCTCTTTTTTTCCCTTAATTTTCCTTATTTTATCGAGATTTGACCGAAAAAAGCAAGAAAAACTAATAATTTTTGCGAAATTTCCATTTTTTTCATCTTTTTTTCCCTTAATTTTCCTTATTTTATCGAGATTTGACCGAAAAAAGCAAGAAAAACGAATAATTTTAGCGAAATTTCAATTTTTTTCCTCATTTTTTCCTTCATTCTCCTCATTTAACGAGATTTGACCGAAAAAAGCAAGAAAAACGAATAATTTTATCGAAATATCAATTTTTATCCTCTTTTTTTCCCTTAATTTTCCTTACTTTATCGAGATTTGACCGAAAAAAGGAAGAAAAACGAATAATTTTAGCGAAATTTCAATTTTTTTCATCTTTTTTTCCCTTACTTTATCGAGATTTGACCGAAAAAAGCAAGAAAAACCAATAATTTTATCGAAATATCAATTTTTATCCTCTTTTTTCCCTTAATTTTCCTTATTTTATCGAGATTTGACCGAAAAAAGCAAGAAAAACGAATAATTTTAGCGAAATTTCAATTTTTTTCCTTTTTTTTCCCTTAATTTTCCTTATTTTATTGAGATTTGACCGAAAAAAGCAAGAAAAACGAATAATTTTAGTAAAATTTCAATTTTTTCCCTCTTTTTTTCCCTTAATTTTCCTTATTTTATCGAGATTTCACCGAAAAAAGCAAGAAAAACGAATAATTTTAGCGAAATTTCAATTTTTTTCCTCTTTTTTTCCCTTAATTTTCCTTATTTTATCGAGATTTGACCAAAAAAAGCAAGAAAAACGAATAATTTTAGCGAAATTTCAGTTTTTTTCCTCTTTTTTTCCCTTCATTTTCCTTATTTTATCGAGATTTGACCGAAAAAAGCAAGAAAAACGAATCATTTTAGCGAAATTTCAATTTTTTTCCTCTTTTTTTCTCTTAATTTTCCTTATTTTATCGAGATTTGACCGAAAAAAGCAAGAAAAACGAATAATTTTAGCGAAATTTCAATTTTTTCCCTCTTTTTTTCCCTTAATTTTCCTTATTTCATCGAGATTTGACCGAAAAAAGCAAGAAAAACGAGTAATTTTAGAGAAATTTAAATTTTTTTCCTCTTTTTTTCCCTTAATTTTCCTTATTTTATCGAGATTTGACCGAAAAAAGCAAGAAAAACTAATAATTTTTGCGAAATTTCCATTTTTTTCATCTTTTTTTCCCTTAATTTTCCTTATTTTATCGAGATTTGACCGAAAAAAGCAAGAAAAACGAATAATTTTAGCGAAATTTCAATTTTTTTCCTCATTTTTTCCTTCATTCTCCTCATTTAACGAGATTTGACCGAAAAAAGCAAGAAAAACGAATAATTTTATCGAAATATCAATTTTTATCCTCTTTTTTTCCCTTAATTTTCCTTACTTTATCGAGATTTGACCGAAAAAAGGAAGAAAAACGAATAATTTTAGCGAAATTTCAATTTTTTTCATCTTTTTTTCCCTTACTTTATCGAGATTTGACCGAAAAAAGCAAGAAAAACCAATAATTTTATCGAAATATCAATTTTTATCCTCTTTTTTCCCTTAATTTTCCTTATTTTATCGAGATTTGACCGAAAAAAGCAAGAAAAACGAATAATTTTAGCGAAATTTCAATTTTTTTCCTCTTTTTTTCCCTTAATTTTCCTTATTTTATCGAGATTTGACCGAAAAAAGCAAGAAAAACGAGTAATTTTAGCGAAATTTCAATTTTTTTCATCTTTTTTTCCCTTAATTTTGCTTATTTTATCGAGATTTGACAAAAAAAGCAAGAAAAACGAATAATTTTAACGAAATTTCAATTTTTTTCCTCTTTTTTTCCCTTAATATTCCTTATTTTATCGAGATTTGACCGAAAAAAGCAAGAAAAACAAATAATTTTTGCAAAATTTCCATTTTTTTCATCTTTTTTTCTTTAATTTTCCTTATTTTATCGAGATTTGACCAAAAAAAGCAAGAAAAACGAATAATTTTTAGCGAAATTTCAATTTTTTTCCTCATTTTTTCCTTCATTCTCCTCATTTAACGAGATTTGACCGAAAAAAGAAAGAAAAACGAATAATTTTATCGAAATATCAATTTTTATCCTCTTTTTTTCCCTTAATTTTCCTTATTTTATCCAGATTTGACCGAAAAAAGCAAGAAAAACGAATAATTTTAGCGAAATTTCAGTTTTTTTCCTCTTTTTTTCCCTTAACTTTCCTTATTTTATCGAGATTTGACCGAAAAAAGCAAGAAAAACGAATAATTTTAGCGAAATTTCAATTTTTTTTCCGCTTTTTTTCCCTTAATTTTCATTATTTTATCGAGAATTGACCGAAAAGAGCAAGAAAAACGAATAATTTTAGCGAAATTTTAATTTTTTCCCTCTTTTTTTCCCTTAATTTTCCTTATTTCATCGAGATTTGACCGAAAAAAGCAAGAAAAACGAGTAATTTTAGCGAAATTTAAATTTTTTTCCTCTTTTTTTCCCTTAATTTTCCTTATTTCATCGAGATTTGACCGAAAAAAGCAAGAAAAACGAGTAATTTTAGCGAAATTTAAATTTTTTTCCTCTTTTTTTCCCTTAATTTTCCTTATTTTATCGAGATTTGACCGAAAAAAGCAAGAAAATTGGATAATTTTAGCAAAATTTCAAATTTTTTCCTCTTTATTCCCCTTAATTTCCCTTATTTTATCGAGATTTGACCGAAATAAGCAAGAAAAACGAATAAATTTAGCGAAATATAATTTTTATCCTGTTTTTTCCCTTAATTTTCCTTAATTTATCGAGATTTGACCGAAAAAAGCAAGAAAAACGAATAAATTTAGCGAAATATAATTTTTATCCTGTTTTTTCCCTTAATTTTCCTTATTTTATCGAGATTTGACCGAAAAAAGCAAGAAAAACGAATAATTTTAGCGAAATTTCAATTTTTTTCATCTTTTTTTCCCTTAATTTTGCTTATTTTATCGAGATTTGACCGAAAAAAGCAAGAAAAACGAGGTATTTTAGCGAAATTTCAATTTTTTTCCTCTTTTTTTCCCTTAATTATCCTTATTTTATCAAGATTTGACCGAAAAAAGCAAGAAAAACGAATAATTTTTGCGAAATTTCCATTTTTTTCATCTTTTTTTCCCTTAATTTTTCTTATTTTATCGAGATTTGACCGAAAAAAGCAAGAAAAACGAATGATTTTAGCGAAATTTCAATTTTTTTCCTCTTTTTTTCCCTTAATTTTCCTTATTTTATCGAGATTTGACCGAAAAAAGCAAGAAAAACGAGTAATTTTAGCGAAATTTCAATTTTTTTCATCTTTTTTTCCCTTAATTTTGCTTATTTTATCGAGATTTGACAAAAAAAGCAAGAAAAACGAATAATTTTAACGAAATTTCAATTTTTTTCCTCTTTTTTTCCCTTAATATTCCTTATTTTATCGAGATTTGACCGAAAAAAGCAAGAAAAACAAATAATTTTTGCAAAATTTCCATTTTTTTCATCTTTTTTTCTTTAATTTTCCTTATTTTATCGAGATTTGACCAAAAAAAGCAAGAAAAACGAATAATTTTTAGCGAAATTTCAATTTTTTTCCTCATTTTTTCCTTCATTCTCCTCATTTAACGAGATTTGACCGAAAAAAGAAAGAAAAACGAATAATTTTATCGAAATATCAATTTTTATCCTCTTTTTTTCCCTTAATTTTCCTTATTTTATCCAGATTTGACCGAAAAAAGCAAGAAAAACGAATAATTTTAGCGAAATTTCAGTTTTTTTCCTCTTTTTTTCCCTTAACTTTCCTTATTTTATCGAGATTTGACCGAAAAAAGCAAGAAAAACGAATAATTTTAGCGAAATTTCAATTTTTTTTCCGCTTTTTTTCCCTTAATTTTCATTATTTTATCGAGAATTGACCGAAAAGAGCAAGAAAAACGAATAATTTTAGCGAAATTTTAATTTTTTCCCTCTTTTTTTCCCTTAATTTTCCTTATTTCATCGAGATTTGACCGAAAAAAGCAAGAAAAACGAGTAATTTTAGCGAAATTTAAATTTTTTTCCTCTTTTTTTCCCTTAATTTTCCTTATTTTATCTAGATTTGACCGAAAAAAGCAAGAAAAACGAATAATTTTTGCAAAATTTCCATTTTTTTCATCTTTTTTCCTTTAATTTTCCTTATTTTATCGAGATTTGACCGAAAAAAGCAAGAAAAACGAATAATTTTAGCGAAATTTCAATTTTTTTCCTCTTTTTTTCCCTTAATTTTCCTTATTTCATCGAGATTTGACCGAAAAAAGCAAGAAAAACGAGTAATTTTAGCGAAATTTAAATTTTTTTCCTCTTTTTTTCCCTTAATTTTCCTTATTTTATCTAGATTTGACCGAAAAAAGCAAGAAAAACGAATAATTTTTGCGAAATTTCCATTTTTTTCATCTTTTTTCCTTTAATTTTCCTTATTTTATCGAGATTTGACCGAAAAAAGCAAGAAAATTGGATAATTTTAGCAAAATTTCAAATTTTTTCCTCTTTATTCCCCTTAATTTCCCTTATTTTATCGAGATTTGACCGAAATAAGCAAGAAAAACGAATAAATTTAGCGAAATATAATTTTTATCCTGTTTTTTCCCTTAATTTTCCTTAATTTATCGAGATTTGACCGAAAAAAGCAAGAAAAACGAATAAATTTAGCGAAATATAATTTTTATCCTGTTTTTTCCCTTAATTTTCCTTATTTTATCGAGATTTGACCGAAAAAAGCAAGAAAAACGAATAATTTTAGCGAAATTTCAATTTTTTTCATCTTTTTTTCCCTTAATTTTGCTTATTTTATCGAGATTTGACCGAAAAAAGCAAGAAAAACGAGGTATTTTAGCGAAATTTCAATTTTTTTCCTCTTTTTTTCCCTTAATTATCCTTATTTTATCGAGATTTGACCGAAAAAAGCAAGAAAAACGAATAATTTTTGCGAAATTTCCATTTTTTTCATCTTTTTTTCCCTTAATTTTTCTTATTTTATCGAGATTTGACCGAAAAAAGCAAGAAAAACGAATGATTTTAGCGAAATTTCAATTTTTTTCCTCATTTTTTCCTTCAATCTCCTCATTTAACGAGATTTGACCGAAAAAAGCAAGAAAAACGAATAATTTTATCGAAATATCAATTTTTATCCTCTTTTTTTCCCTTAATTTTCCTTATTTTATCGAGATTTGACCGAAAAAAGCAAGAAAAACGAATAATTTTAGCGAAATTTCAATTTCTTTCCCCTTTTTTTCCCTTAATTTTCCTTATTTTATTGAGATTTGACCGAAAAAAGCAAGAAAAACGAATAATTTTAGTAAAATTTCAATTTTTTCCCTCTTTTTTTCCCTTAATTTTCCTTATTTTATCGAGATTTCACCGAAAAAAAGCAAGAAAAACGAATAATTTTAGCGAAATTTCAATTTTTTTCCTCTTTTTTTCCCTTAATTTTCCTTATTTTATCGAGATTTGACCAAAAAAAGCAAGAAAAACGAATAATTTTAGCGAAATTTCAGTTTTTTTCCTCTTTTTTTCCCTTAATTTTCCTTATTTTATCGAGATTTGACCGAAAAAAGCAAGAAAAACGAATCATTTTTGCGAAATTTCAATTTTTTTCCTCTTTTTTTCTCTTAATTTTCCTTATTTTATCGAGATTTGACCGAAAAAAGCAAGAAAAACGAATAATTTTAGCGAAATTTCAATTTTTTCCCTCTTTTTTTCCCTTAAAGTTCCTTATTTCATCGAGATTTGACCGAAAAAAGCAAGAAAAACGAGTAATTTTAGAGAAATTTAAATTTTTTTCCTCTTTTTTTCCCTTAATTTTCCTTATTTTATCGAGATTTGACCGAAAAAAGCAAGAAAAACTAATAATTTTTGCGAAATTTCCATTTTTTTCATCTTTTTTTCCCTTAATTTTCCTTATTTTATCGAGATTTGACCGAAAAAAGCAAGAAAACCGAATAATTTTAGCGAAATTTCAATTTTTTTCCTCATTTTTTCCTTCATTCTCCTCATTTAACGAGATTTGACCGAAAAAAGCAAGAAAAACGAATAATTTTATCGAAATATCAATTTTTATCCTCTTTTTTTCCCTAAATTTTCCTTACTTTATCGAGATTTGACCGAAAAAAGGAAGAAAAACGAATAATTTTAGCGAAATTTCAATTTTTTTCATCTTTTTTTCCCTTACTTTATCGAGATTTGACCGAAAAAAGCAAGAAAAACCAATAATTTTATCGAAATATCAATTTTTATCCTCTTTTTTCCCTTAATTTTCCTTATTTTATCGAGATTTGACCGAAAAAAAGCAAGAAAAACGAATAATTTTAGCGAAATTTCAATTTTTTTCCTCTTTTTTTCCCTTAATTTTCCTTATTTTATCGAGATTTGACCGAAAAAAGCAAGAAAAACGAGTAATTTTAGCGAAATTTCAATTTTTTTCATCTTTTTTTCCCTTAATTTTGCTTATTTTATCGAGATTTGACAAAAAAAGCAAGAAAAACGAATAATTTTAACGAAATTTCAATTTTTTTCCTCTTTTTTTCCCTTAATATTCCTTATTTTGTCGAGATTTGACCGAAAAAAGCAAGAAAAACAAATAATTTTTGCAAAATTTCCATTTTTTTCATCTTTTTTTCTTTAATTTTCCTTATTTTATCGAGATTTGACCAAAAAAAGCAAGAAAAACGAATAATTTTTAGCGAAATTTCAATTTTTTCCTCATTTTTTCCTTCATTCTCCTCATTTAACGAGATTTGACCGAAAAAAGAAAGAAAAACGAATAATTTTATCGAAATATCAATTTTTATCCTCTTTTTTTCCCTTAATTTTCCTTATTTTATCCAGATTTGACCGAAAAAAGCAAGAAAAACGAATAATTTTAGCGAAATTTCAGTTTTTTTCCTCTTTTTTTCCCTTAACTTTCCTTATTTTATCGAGATTTGACCGAAAAAAGCAAGAAAAACGAATAATTTTAGCGAAATTTCAATTTTTTTTCCGCTTTTTTTCCCTTAATTTTCATTATTTTATCGAGAATTGACCGAAAAAAGCAAGAAAAACGAATAATTTTAGCGAAATTTTAATTTTTTCCCTCTTTTTTTCCCTTAATTTTCCTTATTTCATCGAGATTTGACCGAAAAAAGCAAGAAAAACGAGTAATTTTAGCGAAATTTAAATTTTTTTCCTCTTTTTTTCCCTTAATTTTCCTTATTTTATCTAGATTTGACCGAAAAAAGCAAGAAAAACGAATAATTTTTGCGAAATTTCCATTTTTTTCATCTTTTTTCCTTTAATTTTCCTTATTTTATCGAGATTTGACCGAAAAAAAGCAAGAAAAACGAATAATTTTAGCGAAATTTCAATTTTTTTCCTCATTTTTTCCTTCATTCTCCTCATTTAACGAGATTTGACCGAAAAAAGCAAGAAAAACGAATAATTTTATCGAAATATCAATTTTTATCCTCTTTTTTTCCCTTAATTTTCCTTATTTTATCGAGATTTGACCGAAAAAAGCAAGAAAAACGAATAATTTTAGCGAAATTTCAATTTTTTTCCGCTTTTTTTCCCTTTATTTTCCTTATTTTATCGAGATTTGACCGAAAAAAGCAAGAAAAACGAATAATTTTAGCGAAATCGCAATTTTTTTCTTCTTTTTTTTCCCTTTATTTTCCTTATTTTATCGAGATTTGACCGAAAAAAAAAAGAAAAACGAATAATTTTCGCGGAATATCAATTTTTATCCTCTTTTTTCCCTTAATTTTCCTTATTTTATCGAGATTTCACCGAAAAAAGCAAGAAAAACGAATAATGTTAGCGATATTTCAATTTGTTTCCTCTTTTTTTCTCTTAATTTTCCTTATTTTATCGAGATTTGACCGAAAAAAGCAAGGAAAAACGAATAATTTTAGCGAAATTTCGATTTTTTTCCTCATTTTTTCCTTCATTCTCCTCATTTTATGAGATTTGACCGAAAAAAGCAAGGAAAACGAATAATTTTATCGAAATATCAATTTTTATCCTCTTTTTTCCCTTAATTTTCCTTATTTTATCGAGATTTGATCGAAAAAAGCAAGAAAAACGAATAATTTTAGCGAAAATTCAATTTTTTTCCTCTTTTTTTCCCTTAATTTTCCTTATTTTATCAGGATAGGACCGTAAAAAGCATGAAAAAAGAATAATTTTAGCGAAATTTCAATTTTTTTCCTCTTTTTTTCCCTTAATTTTCCTTACTTTATCGAGATTTGACCGCAAAAAGGAAGAAAAACGAATAATTTTAGCGAAATTTCAATTTTTTTCATCTTTTTATCCCTTACTTTATCGAGATTTGACCGAAAAAAGCAAGTAAAACGAATAATTTTCGCGGAATATCAATTTTTATCCTCTTTTTTCCCTTAATTTTCCTTATTTTATCGAGATTTCACCGAAAAAAGCAAGAAAAACGAATAATGTTAGCGATATTTCAATTTGTTTCCTCTTTTTTTCTCTTAATTTTCCTTATTTTATCGAGATTTGACCGAAAAAAGCAAGAAAAACGAATAATTTTAGCGAAATTTCAATTTTTTTCCTCATTTTTCCCTTCATTCTCCTCATTTTATGAGATTTGACCGAAAAAAGCAAGAAAAACGAATAATTTTATCGAAATATCAATTTTTATCCTCTTTTTTCCCTTAATTTTCCTTATTTTATCGAGATTTGATCGAAAAAAGCAAGAAAAACGAATAATTTTAGCGAAATTTCAATTTTTTTCCTCTTTTTTTCCCTTAATTTTCCTTATTTTATCGAGATTTGACCGAAAAAAGCAAGAAAAACGAATAATTTTAGCGAAATTTCAATTTTTTTCCTCTTTTTTTTCCTTAATTTTCCTTATTTTATCGAGATTTGACCGAAAAAAGCAAGAAAAACGAATAATTTTAGCGAAATTTCAATTTTTTTCCACTTTTTTTTCCCATAATTTTCCTTATTTTATCGAGATTTGACCGAAAAAAGCAAGAAAAACGAATAATGTTAGCGAAATTTCAATTTTTTCATCTTTTTTTTCCCTTAATTTTCCTTACTTTATCGAGATTTGACCGAAAAAAAGCAAGAAAAACCAATAATTTTATCGAAATATCAATTTTTATCCTCTTTTTTCCCTTAATTTATCCTTATTTCATCGAGATTTGACCGAAAAAAGCAAGAAAAACGAATAATTTTTGCGAAATTTCAATTTTTTCCTCTTTTTTTCCCTTAATTTTCCTTATTTTATCGAGATTTGACCGTAAAAAGCAAGAAAAACGAGTAATTTTAGCGAAATTTCAATTTTTTTCATCTTTTTATCCCTTAATTTTGCTTATTTTATCGAGATTTGACCGAAAAAAGCAAGAAAAACGAATAATTTTAGCGAAATTTCATTTTTTTCCACTTTTTTTCCCTTACTTTTCCTTATTTTATCGAGATTTGACCGAAAAAAAGCAAAAAAACGAATAATTTTTGCGAAATTTCCATTTTTTTTCATCTTTTTTTCCCTTAATTTTCCTTATTTTATCGAGATTTGACCGAAAAAAAGCAAGAAAAACGAATTATTTTAGCGAAATTTCAATTTTTTTCTCTTTTTTTTTTTTAATTTTCCTTATTTTATCGAGATTTGACCGAAAAAAAGCAAGAAAAACGAATAATTTTAGCGAAATTGAAATTTTTTTCCTCTTTTTTTCCCTTAATTTTCCTTATTTTATCGAGATTTGACCGAAAAAAAGCAAGGAAAAACGAATAATTTTTGCGAAATTTCCATTTTTTTCATCTTTTTTCCCTTAATTTTCCTTATTTTATCGAGATTTGACCGAAAAAAGCAAGAAAAACGAATAATTTTAGCGAAATTTCAAGTTTTTTCCTCATTTTTTTCCTTCATTCTCCTCATTTAACGAGATTTGACCTAAAAAAGCAAGAAAAACGAATAATTTTATCGAAATATAAATTTTTATCCTCTTTTTTTCACTTAATTTTCCTTATTTTATCGAGATTTGACCGAGAAAAGCAAGAAAAACGAATAATTTTAGCGAAATTTCAATTTTTTTCCTCTTTTTTTCCCTTAATTTTCCTTATTTTATCGAGATTTGACCGAAAAAAGCAAGTAAAACGAATAATTTTAGCGAAATTTCAATTTTTTTCCTCTTTTTATCCCTTAATTTTCCTTAATTTATCGAGATTTGACCGAAAAAAGGAAGAAAAATGAATAATTTTAGCGAAATTTCAATTTTTTTCCTCTTTTTTTCCCTTTATTTTCCTTATTTTATCGAGATTTGACCGAAAAAAGCAAGAAAAACGAATAATTTTAGCGAAATCGCAATTTTTTTCTTCTTTTTTTTCTCTTTGTTTTCCTTATTTTATCGAGATTTGACCGAAAAAAGCAAGAAAAACGAATAATATTAGCGAAATTTCAATTTTTTTCCTCTTTTATTCCTTCATTCTCCTCATTTAACGAGATTTGACCGAAAAAAGCAAGTAAAACGAATAATTTTCGCGGAATATCAATTTTTATCCTCTTTTTTCCCTTAATTTTCCTTATTTTATCGAGATTTGTCTATGTCTATGTCTATGTAAGAACCCTGCAAGCCGCCTTTCGGCGTGTGGCAGGGGGTGCAAGCACCTTGACTCTATTTTCCTAAACGGTTGCTTTCGCGTATACTTCGCGGAAAAAATGAATTTTTGAAACGATTCGTTTTAGCATCTATTTCCCTAATCTTTCGGGCAGTATCAGCACGGCCCATGTAACAGGGGGGTCGCATTATATCGGTTACATCATCTGAAAACGTAATTTCTCTGAACTTATTTAATAAATTTATCCTTTGAATTTTTCTTCTATCTTCTAATGATTCCCATCCCGCGTCCTGTAACATCTGAGTGACACTCGCTGTTTTATCGTAGCAATTCTTTACAAATCGTATCGCCTTTCGTTGTACTTTTTCTAAATCCCGAATATGACATTTCTCGGCGGGGTCCCATACACTACATGCATACTCAAGGTGAGGCCTAACTAACGCTAAGTAACATCGCTCGCGAACCTTTTCTTCGCTCCTACCGACTATTCTTTTAACGAAGCCGAGTTTCTTAAGTGCTTTTCCACATATATTTCGGATGTGGGCACTCCATGATAGATTATTCGTGAGAGTTACTCCAAGATACTTTACCGATTCTACTGTCATTAGGTTTACCCCTCGGAGACTATAAGAATAATTATTTATTATAGATTTACTTTCGAAGAAGTTAACTACCGAACACTTTTCTACATTAAGCTCTAATTGCCAATCATCGCACCAATTCATAATTCTATCTAAGTCGTTCGAAAGGGTTAATCTATCCTCTGAACTAACTATTTCCCTGTAAATGACTGTGTCGTCTGCGAATATCCTAACATTGCTTTCAATGTGATTGCTGAGGTCGTTGATGTATACTAAAAATAACAACGGTCCAATTACACTGCCCTGAGGGACGCCCGAGGTCACCTTAACCAAGTTGGAACTAATACCATCGAGTACTACTCGTTGCTCTCTATCGGTGAGAAAGTCTTTTATCCAATTAATAACTTGTGCATTGATACCCGCAACTTCTAATTTGTACAGCAATTTATGATGAGGTACCTTATCGAAAGCCTTCCGAAAATCTAAAAATATCGCATCGACTTGCTTATGTTTTTCAGCAGAGTTTAGAACATCGTGTACTAATAAAGCCAGCTGAGACTCGCAAGAACGAGTCTTACGAAAACCGTGTTGATTCCTAATTATGAAATTGGACGTTTCAAGAAAACCCATTAAAGAGCTAGCTATTATATGTTCCATAATTTTACCGCTCAGTGATGTTAAAGATATAGGCCTGTAATTAGCTGGATCGTCCTTAGAGCCACTTTTAAATATTGGCGTGACATTCGCAATTTTCCAATCTTTCGGGACCTTTCCTTCGCTCATACTCTTGTCAAATATAACTTTAAGAAAAGGTGCTACGCTCTCCGCAACTTCCTTGAACACTCGAGCCGGTATGTCTTCAGGACCCGGAGCTTTATTCGGTTTAATCTGTTGCAATAGTTTAATGATGCCGTCTTCTCTGAAGGTGATTTTCGACATTGATTCAGGTTTATCAACATTCGGGAGAGTATTTGATGTATCGTCAGACGTGAAAACGCTTCGAAAAAAATCATTCAAGATATTAGCTTTGCCTTTAGCATCGTTTACTATATTACCGCAAGTATCCTTTAATGAACCAACAGTTTGCTCTTTACCTTGGACCTCACGAACGTACGACCAAAACGCTTTTGGGTCCTCTTCCAAGTGTTCGCATAAAATCTTCTTTTTATATTGACGGAGGGCATCTCGCATAATTCGTTTAGTTTCCGACTTTGCTTCCTTATGTTTGCTCACTACTCGATCTATGTTGATACTATTCGGTTGCCTCGCAGCGGCTTTTAATTTGGAATGCAAACGCCTCTGTTTCTTTAGTGCTCTCCTAGTCTCCTTATTATACCATCTAGGTTCATTAATTTGATTTGAAAGTTTTGAGGGTACAAATTTATCCATTAGGTCACGCATTGTTCTTACAAAGATATTCCACGTGTCCTCGGTATTTAAACATATCGCGCGCGTTTTATACTCCAGAAATTCGTACATGAGTTTACTACGATATCCTTCGAAATCGGCTCGCGGGTAAAGATAAACTCTGCGCTTAGGTTTTCTGTGCTTTACCAAGTTAAGGTCGAAATCTATAATTATGGCTTTGTGATCGGATATTCCATCGCAAACAGATGTGTTAGATACTCGTTCGGGGGTGTTCGTAAGAAAAAGATCTAAAATGGTTAATTCCCTGGTAGGCTTTTTGACTAGCTGGTGTAATGAATTTTTTTGTATTATATTTAACAAGGTCCTACAAGAGTCATTGTCCCGAGCTCTTTTCTTGACTACGTGCTTTTGCCAATCGATGTCTGGAAGATTAAAATCTCCTCCAATTATCATTATGCTATTGTTGTTTTTACGCGAGTAAAAATTTATTTCATCGTTTAGGTTACGCAAAACATGACGCGAAGAGTTGGGCGGCCGGTAAAAAGCACATACATGTAGATTGGGTTTATTTGGCTGACTAATGGTACACCATACGCTCTCGATGCAACTGTTAGGATACGTATGTGAACTACTCCGCAAAGAACTTTTAACCGCTATAAATACTCCTCCACCCACTTTATCCTGACGGTCCTTACGATAAATCTTAAAATCTTTAGGAAATACTTCGTAGTCATTAATATCGTCTGTTAGCCAGCTTTCGGTGCCTATAATTATGTCGGAGTCGTTACTTCGGATAAGATGTTCAAGATCGGCTACTTTGTTTTTGATGCTTCTACAATTAATAATGGCAAGCGATAGTTCATTTACAATGGGTGAAGCCCGGGAAACGCGTTGTTGCTCATCTTCAACTTGTTCAGTACTTTTTAAGGTATTCGATTGTTTATTAACTTTATTTCCTATATCGGAGCCACTTAAATTAGAAGCATTCCCACAAATTCCCTTTAGCCTAAAAAAAACCTACAATGCTCGTAAATCCTATGAGCCACCCCGCTCGCAGCTTCAGCAGTATAGTGAACACCAGAGCCGTTCAAGGCGAGGGGGTACGACAAGAGGGTCGGCCGAAGGTCCACAAAGTCAACTCCCATGCCCCGACAGAACTCCCACATCCGCGCATTCAGACCATCTATTTTAGTCCGAACGCTTCGGCTGCAGTCACTCCGCGGGACAAGGCTGCAGATGGACAGCCGCACATCGATGCCAAGCGACTCCTGCACGCGCTCAACCTCGGAATTCAGGTCCTCAAAAGAACGCAAAATATCCTCGGGAGCGCGGTGACAGGCATCGTTGACTCCAACATGGGCCACCACCCGCAGCCGAGAGCAACCCGTGCCCCTGGCCGCCGCACCTACCGCACCCGTGACTTGGGCCACATGCCCAGAGGGAATACACCAAGATGTAACCCTAATGTCACCTCCCTCCCTCTCCGCCCTTCGCCGCAAAGGGGCCACAATACGCTTTACATTAGAGCTCCCTATCAATACAATCCCCCCACCCCGACTTCCTTTAGGCGCAGCTACTTTGGAGGGAAGAGGGGCAGGCATGACCTTCCGAACAGGCTCATCGACACTTTCCAGCACCGAGAACTTATTGCGGATAGGGATAGGGTTCGTCGTCACCTCCCCATTGCCCTTGCCAGCCCGCGCTGCTCCTCCACTCCTCGTAGCCACCATCCACTCGGGCTTCAGGGGGAGAACAGAGCCCGAGAGGTTAGGAGTAGGCATCACCGCCTCCGCGACAGACCAACCAGCGTTTACTCTAGGGCGAGCCCCAGTGGTCGACGTGGAGGGAACTGACGCAGTTTTGGGAGCCACCCTCCCCCTCATCGAGGTATTCCCACCTCCTAAAACCAACGAGCGAAGCTCTCCAACAACCCTCTCAAGGCGGCAGATCCGTGCCCACAGGGGGTCGGTGTCCACCTTCCTTTCGCGAGCCAGGACAGACCTGTAGGAAGCCATCCTATTGCTATGGAATTTACACTGGCTCACTAAATGGGGAACTAAAACGAAAACAACTAACAATGAACAATGAGTTACCACCCGCTGTGCTTTACCTGGCTGACCTAACCTGTGTAAAGGGGCTAGGTTTCTAACTTCGGAGACAAAATATATACACTAACTAAAGGATTACCGTGAGAGGAATTTATCTGTGCAAGTGATTCGTATAAAGTTTAAAATAAATAAATTAGATTATACAGGCAAAAATGGAAGTAAGCGCCGCAGAAGATTAAGTGTTAGAGTAAAATACACTAAGTAGGCTCGTAAGTAAAATATATAAATTAAGATAGAAGAGTTAGCGGTTATCGGAAGTTATGACAAAATAAATAAGACCCAAAAGCACACAAGTAAAGTTAGGCGATAAACCTAGTCAATAAAGGATAGAAAATAAAATAAATAAAAAGATAGAGGGTACTTAACGCTCACGCAGTCTTGGATCGCAGCTTCGAAGGTGCGATGTAACACTACTGGAAGAAGAGCGACAAACACAACGGAAAGATTTACTAAACTATGAACGAAACACTAAATAAGAAGTAAAAATATAATATGCACTGAAGAAGTAAACTAAAATAACTCAGAAGAGTAGCTTAAAACTACACGGTTGGAGCAGGTAGTACTCTGCGTCTCAGCAGGTGATCTCAGGAGAGAGAGAAGGCACGTCCGTCTCCTTTGACAGCTAGGCCAAGAATGTATTTCACCGAAAGAAGCAAGAAAAACGAATAATTTTAGCGATATTTCAATTTTTTTCCTCTTTTTTCCCTTAATTTTCCTTATTTTATCGACATTTTACCGAAAAAAGCAAGAAAAACGAATAATTTTTGCAAAATATCAATTTTTATCCTCTTTTTTCCCTTAATTTTCCGTATTTTATCGAGATTTGACCGAAAAAAGCAAGAAAAACGAATAATTTTAGCGAAATTTCAATTTTTTTCCTCTTTTTTTCCCTTAGTTTTCCTTATTTTATCGAGATTTGACTGAAAAAAGCAAGAAAAAAAAATAATTTTAGCAAAATTTCAATTTTTATCCTCTTTTTTTCCCTTAATTTTCCTTATTTTATCGAGATTTCACCAAAAAAAGCTAGAAAAACGAATAATTTTAGCGAAATTTCAATCTTTTTCATCTTTTTTTCCCTTAATTTTCCTTATTTTATCGAGATTTGACCGAAAAAAGCAAGAAAAACGAATAATTTTAGCGAAATTTCAATTTTTTTCCTCTTTTTATCCCTTAATTTTCCTTAATTTATCGAGATTTGACCGAAAAAAGGAAGAAAAATGAATAATTTTAGCGAAATTTCAATTTTTTTCCTCTTTTTTTCCCTTTATTTTCCTTATTTTATCGAGATTTGACCGAAAAAAGCAAGAAAAACGAATAATTTTAGCGAAATCGCAATTTTTTTCTTCTTTTTTTTCTCTTTGTTTTCCTTATTTTATCGAGATTTGACCGAAAAAAGCAAGAAAAACGAATAATATTAGCGAAATTTCAATTTTTTTCCTCTTTTATTCCTTCATTCTCCTCATTTAACGAGATTTGACCGAAAAAAGCAAGTAAAACGAATAATTTTCGCGGAATATCAATTTTTATCCTCTTTTTTCCCTTAATTTTCCTTATTTTATCGAGATTTCACCGAAAAAAGCAAGAAAAACGAATAATTTTAGCGATATTTCAATTTTTTTCCTCTTTTTTCCCTTAATTTTCCTTATTTTATCGAGATTTTACCGAAAAAAGCAAGAAAAACGAATAATTTTTGCAAAATATCAATTTTTATCCTCTTTTTTCCCTTAATTTTCCGTATTTTATCGAGATTTGACCGAAAAAAGCAAGAAAAACGAATAATTTTAGCGAAATTTCAATTTTTTTCCTCTTTTTTTCCCTTAGTTTTCCTTATTTTATCGAGATTTGACTGAAAAAAGCAAGAAAAAAAAATAATTTTAGCGAAATTTCAATTTTTATCCTCTTTTTTTCCCTTAATTTTCCTTATTTTATCGAGATTTCACCAAAAAAAGCTAGAAAAACGAATAATTTTAGCGAAATTTCAATCTTTTTCATCTTTTTTTTCTCTTTGTTTTCCTTATTTTATCGAGATTTGACCGAAAAAAGCAAGAAAAACGAATAATATTAGCGAAATTTCAATTTTTTTCCTCTTTTATTCCTTCATTCTCCTCATTTAACGAGATTTGACCGAAAAAAGCAAGTAAAACGAATAATTTTCGCGGAATATCAATTTTTATCCTCTTTTTTCCCTTAATTTTCCTTATTTTATCGAGATTTCACCGAAAAAAGCAAGAAAAACGAATAATTTTAGCGAAATTTAAATTTTTTTCCTCTTTTTTCCCTTAATTTTCCTTATTTTATCGAGATTTTACCGAAAAAAGCAAGAAAAACGAATAATTTTTGCAAAATATCAATTTTTATCCTCTTTTTTCCCTTAATTTTCCGTATTTTATCGAGATTTGACCGAAAAAAGCAAATAAAAAGAATAATTTTAGCGAAATTTCAATTTTTTTCCTCTTTTTTTCCCTTAGTTTTCCTTATTTTATCGAGATTTGACTGAAAAAAGCAAGAAAAAAAATAATTTTAGCGAAATTTCAATTTTTATCCTCTTTTTTTCCCTTAATTTTCCTTATTTTCTCGAGATTTCACCAAAAAAAGCTAGAAAAACGAATAATTTTAGCGAAATTTCAATCTTTTTTATCTTTTTTTCCCTTAATTTTCCTTATTTTATCGAGATTTGACCGAAAAAAGCAAGAAAAACGAATAATTTTAGCGAAATTTCAATTTTTTTCCTCTTTTTTTCCCTTAATTTTCCTTATTTTATCGAGATTTGACCGAAAAAAGCAAGAAAAACGAATAATTTTAGCGAAATTTCAATTTTTTCCTCTTTTTTTCCCTTAATTATCCTTATTTTATCGAGATTTGACCGAAAAAAGCAAGAAAAATGAATAATTTTAGCGAAATTTCAATTTTTTTCCTCTTTTTTTCCCTTAATTTTCCTTATTTTATCGAGATTTGACCGAAAAAAGCATGAAAAACGAATAATTTTAGCGAAATTTCAATTTTTTTCATCTTTTTTTCCCTTAATTTTCCTTACTTTATCGAGATTTGACCGAAAAAAGCAAGAAAAACCAATAATTTTATCGAAATATCAATTTTTATCCTCTTTTTTCCCTTAATTTATCCTTATTTTATCGAGATTTGACCGAAAAAAGCAAGAAAAACGAATAATTTTAACGAAATTTCTATTTTTTTCCTCTTTTTTTCCCTTAAATTTTTTCCTTATTTTATCGAGATTTGACCGTAAAAAGCAAGAAAAACGAGTAATTTTAGCGAAATTTCAATTTTTTTCATCTTTTTTTCCCTTAATTTTGCTTATTTCATCGAGATTTGACCGAAAAAAGCAAGAAAAACGAATATATTTAGCGAAATTTCAATTTTTTCCCTCTTTTTTTCGCTTAATTTTCCTTATTTTATCGAGATTTGACCGTAAAAAGCAAGAAAAACGAGTAATTTTAGCGAAATTTCAATTTTTTTCATCTTTTTTTCCCTTAATTTTCCTTATTTTATCGAGATTTGACCGAAAAAAGCAAGAAAAACGAATAATTTTAGCGAAATTTCAATTTTTTCCCTGTTTTTTTCCCTTAATTTTCCTTATTTCATCGAGATTTGACCGAAAAAAGCAAGAAAAACGAGTAATTTTAGCGAAATTTAAATTTTTTTCCTCTTTTTTTCCCTTAATTATCCTTATTTTATCGAGATTTGACCGAAAAAAGCAAGAAAAACGAATAATTTTTGCGAAATTTCCATTTTTTTCATCTTTTTTTCCCTTAATGTTCCTTATTTTATCGAGATTTGACCGAAAAAAGCAAGAAAAACGAATAATTTTTGCGAAATTTCAATTTTTTTCCTCATTTTTTCCTTCATTCTCCTCATTTAACGAGATTTGACCGAAAAAAGCAAGAAAAACGAATAATTTTATCGAAATATAAATTTTTATCCTCTTTTTTTCACTTAATTTTCCTTATTTTATCGACATTTGACCGAGAAAAGCAAGAAAAACGAATAATTTTAGCGAAATTTCAATTTTTTTCCTCTTTTTTTCCCTTAATTTTCCTTATTTTATCGAGATTTGACCGAAAAAAGCAAGAAAAACGAATAATTTTAGCGAAATTTCAATTTTTTTTCTCTTTTTTTCCCTTAATTTTCCTAATTTAGCGAGATTTGACCGAAAAAAGCAAGAAAAATGAATAATTTTAGCGAAATTTCAATTTTTTTCCTCTTTTTTTCCCTTTATTTTCCTTATTTTATCGAGATTTGACCGAAAAAAGCAAGAAAAACGAATAATTTTAGCGAAATCGCAATTTTTTTCTTCTTTTATTTCCCTTTATTTTCCTTATTTTATCGAGATTTGACCGAAAAAAAAAGAAAAACAAATAATTATAGCGAAATTTCAATTTTCTACATCTTTTTTTCGCTTAATTTTCCTTATTTTATCGAGATTTGACCGAAAAAAGTTAGAAAAACGAATAATATTAGCGAAATTTCAATTTTTTTCCTCTTTTATTCCTTCATTCTCCTCATTTAACGAGATTTGACCGAAAAAAGCAAGTAAAACGAATAATTTTCGCGGAATATCAATTTTTATCCTCTTTTTTCCCTTAATTTTCCTTATTTTATCGAGATTTTACCGAAAAAAGCAAGAAAAACGAATAATTTTAGCGAAATTTCAATTTTTTTCCTCTTTTTTTCCCTGAATTTACCTTATTTTATCGAGATTTGACCGAAAAAAGCAAGAAAAACCTATATTTTTCGCGAAATTTCAATTTTTTTCCTCTTTTTTTCCTTCATTCTCCTCATTTAACGAGATTTGATTGAGAAAAGCAAGAAAAATGAATAATTTTATCGAAATATCAATTTTTATCCTCTTTTTTTCCCTTAATTTTCCTTATTTTATCGAGATATCACCGAAAAAATCAATAAAAACGAATAATTTTAGCGAAATTTCAATTTTTTTCCACTTTTTTTTCCCATAATTTTCCTTATTTTATCAAGATCTGACCGAAAAAAGCAAGAAAAACGAATAATTTTAGCGAAATTTCAATTTTTTTCCTCTTTTTTTCCTTCATTCTCCTCATTTAACGAGATTTGACCGAAAAAAGCAAGAAAAACGAATAATTTTAGCGAAATTTTTATTTTTTTCCTCTTTTTTTCTCTTGATTTTCCTTATTTTATCGAGATTTGACCGAAAAATGCATGAAAAACGAATAATTTTAGCGAAATTTCAATTTTTTTAATCTTTTTTTCCCTTAATTTTCCTTACTTTATCGAGAATTGACCGAAAAAAGCAAGAAAAACGAAATACATTAGCGAAATTTCAATTTTTTCCTCTTTTTTTCCCTTAATTTTCCTTATTTTATCGAGATTTGACCGAAAAAAGCAAGAAAAACGAATAATATTAGCGAAATTTCAATTTTTTTCCTCTTTTATTCCTTCATTCTCCTCATTTAACGAGATTTGACCGAAAAAAGCAAGTAAAACGAATAATTTTCGCGGAATATCAATTTTTATCCTCTTTTTTACCTTAATTTTCCTTATTTTATCGAGATTTCACCGAAAAAGGCAAGAAAAACGAATAATTTTAGCGAAATTTCAATTTTTTCCCTCTTTTTTTCCCTTAATTTTCCTTATTTCATCGAGATTTGACCGAAAAAAGCAAGAAAAACGAATAATTTTAGCGAAATTTAAATTTTTTTCCTCTTTTTTTCCCTTAATTATCCTTATTTTATCGAGATTTGACCGAAAAAAGCAAGAAAAACGAATAATGTTTTTTGAAATTTCCATTTTTTTCATCTTTTTTTCCCTTAATGTTCCTTATTTTATCGAGATTTGACCGAAAAAAGCAAGAAAAACGAATAATTTTTGCGAAATTTCAATTTTTTTCCTCATTTTTTCCTTCATTCTCCTCATTTAACGAGATTTGACCGAAAAAAGCAAGAAAAACGAATAATTTTAGCGAAATTTCAATTTTTTTCCTCTTTTTTTCCCTTAATTTTCCTTATTTTATCGAGATTTGACCGAAAAAAGCAAGAAAAATGAATAATTTTAGCGAAATTTCAATTTTTTTCCTCTTTTTTTCCCTTTATTTTCCTTATTTTATCGAGATTTGACCGAAAAAAAAAGAAAAACAAATAATTATAGCGAAATTTCAATTTTCTACATCTTTTTTTCCCTTAATTTACCTTATTTTATCGAGATTTGACCGAAAAAAGTTAGAAAAACGAATAATATTAGCGAAATTTCAATTTTTTTCCTCTTTTATTCCTTCATTCTCCTCATTTAACGAGATTTGACCGAAAAAAGCAAGTAAAACGAATAATTTTCGCGGAATATCAATTTTTATCCTCTTTTTTCCCTTAATTTTCCTTATTTTATCGAGATTTTACCGAAAAAAGCAAGAAAAACGAATAATTTTAGCGAAATTTCAATTTTTTTCCTCTTTTTTTCCCTTAATTTACCTTATTTTATCGAGATTTGACCGAAAAAAGCAAGAAAAACCTATATTTTTCGCGAAATTTCAATTTTTTTCCTCTTTTTTTCCTTCATTCTCCTCATTTAACGAGATTTGATTGAGAAAAGCAAGAAAAATGAATAATTTTATCGAAATATCAATTTTTATCCTCTTTTTTTCCCTTAATTTTCCTTATTTTATTGAGATATCACCGAAAAAAGCAATAAAAACGAATAATTTTAGCGAAATTTCAATTTTTTTCCACTTTTTTTTCCCATAATTTTCCTTATTTTATCGAGATCTGACCGAAAAAAGCAAGAAAAACGAATAATTTTAGCGAAATTTCAATTTTTTTCCTCTTTTTTTCCTTCATTCTCCTCATTTAACGAGATTTGACCGAAAAAAGCAAGAAAAACGAATAATTTTAGCGAAATTTCAATTTTTTTCCTCTTTTTTTCTCTTGATTTTCCTTATTTTATCGAGATTTGACCGAAAAATGCATGAAAAACGAATAATTTTAGCGAAATTTCAATTTTTTTAATCTTTTTTTCCCTTAATTTTCCTTACTTTATCGAGAATTGACCGAAAAAAGCAAGAAAAACGAAATACTTTAGCGAAATTTCAATTTTTTCCTCTTTTTTTCCCTTAATTTTCCTTATTTTATCGAGATTTGACCGAAAAAAGCAAGAAAAACGAATAATTTTAGCGAAATTTCAATTTTTTTCTTCTTTTTTTTCTCTTTGTTTTCCTTATTTTATCGAGATTTGACCGAAAAAAGCAAGAAAAACGAATAATACTAGCGAAATTTCAATTTTTTTCCTCTTTTATTCCTTCATTCTCCTCATTTAACGAGATTTGACCGAAAAAAGCAAGTAAAACGAATAATTTTCGCGGAATATCAATTTTTATCCTCTTTTTTCCCTTAATTTTCCTTATTTTATCGAGATTTCACCGAAAAAAGCAAGAAAAACGAATAATTTTAGCGAAATTTCAATTTTTTCCCTCTTTTTTCCCTTTATTTTCCTTATTTCATCGAGATTTGACCGAAAAAAGCAAGAAAAACGAGTAATTTTAGCGAAATTTAAATTTTTTTCCTCTTTTTTTCCCTTAATTATCCTTATTTTATCGAGATTTGACCGAAAAAAGCAAGAAAAACGAATAATTTTTGCGAAATTTCCATTTTTTTCATCTTTTTTTCCCTTAATGTTCCTTATTTTATCGAGATTTGACCGAAAAAAGCAAGAAAAACGAATAATTTTATCGAAATATAAATTTTTATCCTCTTTTTTTCACTTAATTTTCCTTATTTTATCGACATTTGACCGAGAAAAGCAAGAAAAACGAATAATTTTAGCGAAATTTCAATTTTTTTCCTCTTTTTTTCCCTTAATTTTCCTTATTTTATCGAGATTTGACCGAAAAAAGCAAGAAAAACGAATAATTTTATCGAAATATCAATGTTTATCCTCTTTTTTTTCCTTAATTTTCCTTATTTTATCGAGATCTGGCCGAAAAAAGCAAGAAAAACGAATAATTTTAGCGAAATTTCAATTTTTCTCCTTTTTTTTCCCTTAATTTTCCTAATTTTATCGAGATTTGACCGAAAAAGCAAGAAAAACGAATAATTTTAGCGAAATATCAATTTTTATCCTCTTTTTTCCCTTAATTTTCCTTATTTTATCGAGATTTGACCGAAAAAAGCAAGAAAAACGAATAATTTTAGCGAAATTTCAATTTTTTTCCTCTTTTTTTCTCTTGATTTTCCTTATTTTATCGAGATTTGACCGAAAAATGCATGAAAAACGAATAATTTTAGCGAAATTTCAATTTTTTTAATCTTTTTTTCCCTTAATTTTCCTTACTTTATCGAGAATTGACCGAAAAAAGCAAGAAAAACGAAATACATTAGCGAAATTTCAATTTTTTCCTCTTTTTTTCCCTTAATTTTCCTTATTTTATCGAGATTTGACCGAAAAAAGCAAGAAAAACGAATAATTTTAGCGAAATTTCAATTTTTTTCTTCTTTTTTTTCTCTTTGTTTTCCTTATTTTATCGAGATTTGACCGAAAAAAGCAAGAAAAACGAATAATATTAGCGAAATTTCAATTTTTTTCCTCTTTTATTCCTTCATTCTCCTCATTTAACGAGATTTGACCGAAAAAAGCAAGTAAAACGAATAATTTTCGCGGAATATCAATTTTTATCCTCTTTTTTCCCTTAATTTTCCTTATTTTATCGAGATTTCACCGAAAAAAGCAAGAAAAACGAATAATTTTAGCGAAATTTCAATTTTTTCCCTCTTTTTTTCCCTTAATTTTCCTTATTTCATCGAGATTTGACCGAAAAAAGCAAGAAAAACGAGTAATTTTAGCGAAATTTAAATTTTTTTCCTCTTTTTTTCCCTTAATTATCCTTATTTTATCGAGATTTGACCGAAAAAAGCAAGAAAAACGAATAATTTTTGCGAAATTTCCATTTTTTTCATCTTTTTTTCCCTTAATGTTCCTTATTTTATCGAGATTTGACCGAAAAAAGCAAGAAAAACGAATAATTTTATCGAAATATAAATTTTTATCCTCTTTTTTTCACTTAATTTTCCTTATTTTATCGACATTTGACCGAGAAAAGCAAGAAAAACGAATAATTTTAGCGAAATTTCAATTTTTTTCCTCTTTTTTTCCCTTAATTTTCCTTATTTTATCGAGATTTGACCGAAAAAAGCAAGAAAAACGAATAATTTTATCGAAATATCAATGTTTATCCTCTTTTTTTTCCTTAATTTTCCTTATTTTATCGAGATTTGACCGAAAAAAGCAAGAAAAACGAATAATTTTAGCGAAATTTCAATTTTTTTCCTCTTTTTTTCTCTTGATTTTCCTTATTTTATCGAGATTTGACCGAAAAATGCATGAAAAACGAATAATTTGAGCGAAATTTCAATTTTTTTCATCTTTTTTTCCCTTAATTTTCCTTACTTTATCGAGAATTGACCGAAAAAAGCAAGAAAAACGAAATACATTAGCGAAATTTCAATTTTTTCCTCTTTCTTTCCCTTAATTTTCCTTATTTTATCGAGAATTCACCGAAAAAAGCAAGAAAATTGGATAATTTTAGCAAAATTTCAAATTTTTTCCTCTTTATTCCCCTTAATTTTCCTTATTTTATCGAGATTTGACCGAAATAAGCAAGAAAAACGAATAAATTTAGCGAAATATCAATTTTTATCCTGTTTTTTCCCTTAATTTTCCTTATTTTATCAAGATTTGACCGAAAAAAGCAAGAAAAACGAATAAATTTAGCGAAATATCAATTTTTATCCTGTTTTTTCCCTTAATTTTCCTTATTTTATCGAGATTTGACCGAAAAAAGCAAGAAAAACGAATAATTTTAGCGAAATTTCAATTTTTTTCATATTTTTTTCCCTTAATTTTGCTTATTTTATCGAGATTTGACCGAAAAAAGCAAGAAAAACGAGTTATTTTAGCGAAATTTCAATTTTTTTCCCTTAATTTTCCTTATTTTATCGAGATTTGACCGAAAAAAGCAAGAAAAACGAATAATTTTTGCGAAATTTCCATTTTTTTCATCTTTTTTTCCCTTAATTTTTCTTACTTTATCGAGATTTTACCGAAAAAAGCAAGAAAAACGAATGATTTTAGCAAAATTTCAATTTTTTTCCTCATTTTTTCCTTCAATCTCCTCATTTAACGAGATTTGACCGAAAAAAGCAAGAAAAACGAGTTATTTTAGCGAAATTTCAATTTTTTTCCTCCATTTTTCCCTTAATTTTCCTTATTTTATCGAGATTTGACCGAAAAAAGCAAGAAAAACGAATAATGTTAGCGAAATTTCAATTTTTTTTCCTCTTTTTTTCCCTTAATTTTCCTTATTTTATTGAGATTTGACCGAAAAAAGCAAGAGAAACGAATAATTTTAGCGAAATTTCAATTTTTTCCCTCTTTTTTTCCCTTAATTTTCCTTACTTTATCGAGAATTGACCGAAAAAAGCAAGAAAAACGAAATACATTAGCGAAATTTCAATTTTTTCCTCTTTCTTTCCCTTAATTTTCCTTATTTTATCGAGAATTCACCGAAAAAAGCAAGAAAATTGGATAATTTTAGCAAAATTTCAAATTTTTTCCTCTTTATTCCCCTTAATTTTCCTTATTTTATCGAGATTTGACCGAAATAAGCAAGAAAAACGAATAAATTTAGCGAAATATCAATTTTTATCCTGTTTTTTCCCTTAATTTTCCTTATTTTATCAAGATTTGACCGAAAAAAGCAAGAAAAACGAATAAATTTAGCGAAATATCAATTTTTATCCTGTTTTTTCCCTTAATTTTCCTTATTTTATCGAGATTTGACCGAAAAAAGCAAGAAAAACGAATAATTTTAGCGAAATTTCAATTTTTTTCATATTTTTTTCCCTTAATTTTGCTTATTTTATCGAGATTTGACCGAAAAAAGCAAGAAAAACGAGTTATTTTAGCGAAATTTCAATTTTTTTCCTCTTTTTTTCCCTTAATTTTCCTTATTTTTTCGAGATTTGACCGAAAAAAGCAAGAAAAACGAATCATTTTAGCGGAATTTCAATTTGTTTCCTCTTCTTTTCTCTTAATATTCCTTATTTTATCGAGATTTGACCGAAAAATGCATGAAAAACGAATAATTTTAGCGAAATTTCAATTTTTTTCCTCTTTTTTTCCCTTAATTTTCCTAACTTTATCGAGAATTGACCGAAAAAAGCAAGAAAAACGAATAACTTTAGCGAAATTTCAATTTTTTCCTCTTTCTTTCCCTTAATTTTCCTTATTTTATCGAGATTTCACCGAAAAAAGCAAGAAAAATGGATAATTTTAGCAAAATTTCAAAATTTTTCCTCTTTATTCCCCTTAATTTCCCTTATTTTATCGAGATTTGACCGAAAAAAGCAAGAAAAACGAATAATTTTAGCGAAATTTCAATTTTTTTCATCTTTTTTTCCCTTAATTTTCCTTACTTTATCGAGATTTGACCGAAAAAAGCAAGAAAAACCAATAATTTTATCGAATTATCAATTTTTATCCTCTTTTTTCCCTTAATTTTCCTTATTTTATCGAGATTTGACCGAAAAAAGCAAGAAAAACGAATAATTTTAGCGAAATTTCAATTTTTTTCCTCTTTTTTTCCCTTAATTTTCCTTATTTTATCGAGATTTGACCGTAAAAAGCAAGAAAAACGAGTAATTTTAGCGAAATTTCAATTTTTTTCCTCTTTTTTTCCCTTAATTTTGCTTATTTTATCGAGATTTGACAAAAAAAGCAAGAAAAACGAATAATTTTAACGAAATTTCAATTTTTTACCTCTTTTTTTCCCTTAATTTTCCTTATTTTATCGAGATTTGACCGAAAAAAGCAAGAAAAACAAATAATTTTTGCAAAATTTCCATTTTTTTCATCTTTTTTTCTTTAATTTTCCTTATTTTATCGAGATTTGACCGAAAAAAGCAAGAAAAACGAATAATTTTTAGCGAAATTTCAATTTTTTTCCACATTTTTTCCTTCATTCTCCTCATTTAACGAGATATGACCGAAAAAAGCAAGAAAAACGAATAATTTTATCGAAATATCAATTTTTATCCTCTTTTTTTCCCTTAATTTTCCTTATTTTATCGAGAATTCACCGAAAAAAGCAAGAAAATTGGATAATTTTCCTTATTTTATCGAGATTTGACCGTAAAAAGCAAGAAAAACGAGTAATTTTAGCGAAATTTCAATTTTTTTCCTCTTTTTTTCCCTTAATTTTGCTTATTTTATCGAGATTTGACAAAAAAAGCAAGAAAAACGAATAATTTTAACGAAATTTCAATTTTTTTCCTCTTTTTTTCCCTTAATTTTCCTTATTTTATCGAGATTTGACCGAAAAAAGCAAGAAAAACAAATAATTTTTGCAAAATTTCCATTTTTTTCATCTTTTTTTCTTTAATTTTCCTTATTTTATCGAGATTTGACCGAAAAAAGCAAGAAAAACGAATAATTTTTAGCGAAATTTCAATTTTTTTCCACATTTTTTCCTTCATTCTCCTCATTTAACGAGATATGACCGAAAAAACCAAGAAAAACGAATAATTTTATCGAAATATCAATTTTTATCCTCTTTTTTTCCCTTAATTTTCCTTATTTTATCGAGAATTCACCGAAAAAAGCAAGAAAATTGGATAATTTTAGCAAAATTTCAAATTTTTTCCTCTTTATTCCCCTTAATTTTCCTTATTTTATCGAGATTTGACCGAAATAAGCAAGAAAAACGAATAAATTTAGCGAAATATCAATTTTTATCCTGTTTTTTCCCTTAATTTTCCTTATTTTATCAAGATTTGACCGAAAAAAGCAAGAAAAACGAATAAATTTAGCGAAATATCAATTTTTATCCTGTTTTTTCCCTTAATTTTCCTTATTTTATCGAGATTTGACCGAAAAAAGCAAGAAAAACGAATAATTTTAGCGAAATTTCAATTTTTTTCATATTTTTTTCCCTTAATTTTGCTTATTTTATCGAGATTTGACCGAAAAAAGCAAGAAAAACGAGTTATTTTAGCGAAATTTCAATTCTTTTCCTCTTTTTTTCCCTTAATTTTCCTTATTTTTTCGAGATTTGACCGAAAAAAGCAAGAAAAACGAATCATTTTAGCGGAATTTCAATTTGTTTCCTCTTCTTTTCTCTTAATATTCCTTATTTTATCGAGATTTGACCGAAAAATGCATGAAAAACGAATAATTTTAGCGAAATTTCAATTTTTTTCCTCTTTTTTTCCCTTAATTTTCCTAACTTTATCGAGAATTGACCGAAAAAAGCAAGAAAAACGAATAACTTTAGCGAAATTTCAATTTTTTCCTCTTTCTTTCCCTTAATTTTCCTTATTTTATCGAGATTTCACCGAAAAAAGCAAGAAAAATGGATAATTTTAGCAAAATTTCAAATTTTTTCCTCTTTATTCCCCTTAATTTCCCTTATTTTATCGAGATTTGACCGAAAAAAGCAAGAAAAACGAATAAATTTAGCGAAATATCAATTTTTATCCTCTTTTTTCCCTTAATTTTCCTTATTTTATCGAGATTTGACCGAAAAAAGCAAGAAAAACGAATAATTTTAGCGAAATATCAATTTTTTTCATCTTTTTTTCCCTTAATTTTCCTTACTTTATCGAGATTTGACCGAAAAAAGCAAGAAAAACCAATAATTTTATCGAATTATCAATTTTTATCCCCTTTTTTTCCCTTAATTTTCCTTATTTTATCGAGATTTGACCGAAAAAAGCAAGAAAAACGAATAATTTTAGCGAAATTTCAATTTTTTTCCTCTTTTTTTCCCTTAATTTTCCTTATTTTATCGAGATTTGACCGTAAAAAGCAAGAAAAACGAGTAATTTTAGCGAAATTTCAATTTTTTTCCTCTTTTTTTCCCTTAATTTTGCTTATTTTATCGAGATTTGACAAAAAAAGCAAGAAAAACGAATAATTTTAACGAAATTTCAATTTTTTTCCTCTTTTTTTCCCTTAATTTTCCTTATTTTATCGAGATTTGACCGAAAAAAGCAAGAAAAACAAATAATTTTTGCAAAATTTCCATTTTTTTCATCTTTTTTTCTTTAATTTTCCTTATTTTATCGAGATTTGACCGAAAAAAGCAAGAAAAACGAATAATTTTTAGCGAAATTTCAATTTTTTTCCACATTTTTTCCTTCATTCTCCTCATTTAACGAGATATGACCGAAAAAAGCAAGAAAAACGAATAATTTTATCGAAATATCAATTTTTATCCTCTTTTTTCCCTTAATTTTCCTTATTTTATCCAGATTTGACCGAAAAAAAGCAAGAAAAACGAATAATTTTAGCGAAATTTCAGTTTTTTTCCTCTTTTTTTCCCTTAACTTTCCTTATTTTATCGAGATTTGACCGAAAAAAAGCAAGAAAAACGAATAATTTTAGCGAAATTTCAATTTTTTTTCCGCTTTTTTTCCCTTAATTTTCATTATTTTATCGAGAATTGACCGAAAAAAGCAAGAAAAACGAATAATTTTAGCGAAATTTTAATTTTTTCCCTCTTTTTTTCCCTTAATTTTCCTTATTTCATCGAGATTTGACCGAAAAAAGCAAGAAAAACGAGTAATTTTAGCGAAATTTAAATTTTTTTCCTCTTTTTTTCCCTTAATTTTCCATATATTATCTAGATTTGACCGAAAAAAGCAAGAAAAACGAATAATTTTTGCGAAATTTCCATTTTTTTCATTTTTTTTTTAATTTTCCTTATTTTATCGAGATTTGACCGAAAAAAGCAAGAAAAACGAATAATTTTCGCGAAATTTCGATTTTTTTCCTCATTTTTTCCTGCATTCTCCTCATTTAACGAGATTTGACCGAAAAAAGCAAGAAAAACGAATAATTTTATCGAAATATCAATTTTTATCCTCTTTTTTTCCCTTAATTTTCCTTATTTTATCGAGATTTGACCGAAAAAAGCAAGAAAAACGAATAATTTTAGCGAAATTTCAATTTTTTTCCGCTTTTTTTCCCTTTATTTTCCTTATTTTATCGAGATTTGACCGAAAAAAGCAAGAAAAACGAATAATTTTAGCGAAATCGCAATTTTTTTCTTCTTTTTTTTCCCTTTATTTTCCTTATTTTATCGAGATTTGACCGAAAAAAAAAGAAAAACGAATAATTTTTGCAAAATTTTCATTTTTTTCATCTTTTTTTCCCTTAATTTTTCTTACTTTATCGAGATTTGACCGAAAAAAGCAAGAAAAACGAATAATTTTATCGAAATATCAATTTTTATCCTCTTCTTTTCCCTTAATTTTCCTTATTTTATCGAGATTTGACCGAAAAAAGCAAGAAAAACGAAAAATTTTAGCGAAATTTCAATTTTTTTCCTCTTTTTTTCCCTTAATTTTCCTTATTATATCGAGATTTGACCGAAAAAAGCAAGAAAAACGAATCATTTTTGCGGAATTTCAATTTATTTCCTCTTCTTTTCTCTAAATATTCCTTATTTTATCGAGATTTGACCGAAAAATGCATGAAAAACGAATAATTTTAGCGAAATTTCAATTTTTTTCCTCTTTTTTTCCCTTAATTTTCCTTACTTTATCGAGAATTGACCAAAAAAAGCAAGAAAAACGAATAACTTTAGCGAAATTTCAATTTTTCCCTCCTTCTTTCCCTTAATTTTCCTTATTTTATCGAGATTTCACCGAAAAAAGCAAGAAAAATGGATAATTTTAGCAAAATTTCAAATTTTTTCCTCTTTATTCCCCTTAATTTCCCTTATTTTATCGAGATTTGACCGAAAAAAGCAAGAAAAACGAATAAATTTAGCGAAATATCAATTTTTATCCTCTTTTTTCCCTTAATTTTCCTTATTTTATCGAGATTTGACCGAAAAAAGCAAGTTAAACGAATAATTTTAGCGAAATTTCAATTTTTTTCATCTTTTTTTCCCTTAATTTTCCTTACTTTATCGAGATTTGACCGAAAAAAGCAAGAAAAACCAATAATTTTATCGAATTATCAATTTTTATCCTCTTTTTTCCCTTAATTTTCCTTATTTTATCGAGATTTGACCGAAAAAAGCAAGAAAAACGAATAATTTTAGCGAAATTTCAATTTTTTTCCTCTTTTTTTCCCTTAATTTTCCTTATTTTATCGAGATTTGACCGTAAAAAGCAAGAAAAACGAGTAATTTTAGCGAAATTTCAATTTTTTTCCTCTTTTTTTCCCTTAATTTTGCTTATTTTATCGAGATTTGACAAAAAAAGCAAGAAAAATGAATAATTTTAACGAAATTTCAATTTTTTTCCTCTTTTTTTCCCTTAATTATCCTTATTTTATCGAGATTTGACCGAAAAAAGCAAGAAAAACAAATAATTTTTGCAAAATTTCCATTTTTTTCATCTTTTTTTCTTAAATTTTCCTTATTTTATCGAGATTTGACCGAAAAAAGCAAGAAAAACGAATAATTTTTAGCGAAATTTCAATTTTTTTCCTCATTTTTTCCTTCATTCTCCTCATTTAACGAGATTTGACCGAAAAAAGCAAGAAAAACGAATAATTTTATCGAAATATCAATTTTTATCCTCTTTTTTTCCCTAAATTTTCCTTATTTTATCCAGATTTGACCGAAAAAAGCAAGAAAAACGAATAATTTTAGCGAAATTTCAGTTTTTTTCCTCTTTTTTTCCCTTAATTATCCTTATTTTATCGAGATTTGACCGAAAAAAGCAAGAAAAACAAATAATTTTTGCAAAATTTCCATTTTTTTCATCTTTTTTTCTTAAATTTTCCTTATTTTATCGAGATTTGACCGAAAAAAGCAAGAAAAACGAATAATTTTTAGCGAAATTTCAATTTTTTTCCTCATTTTTTCCTTCATTCTCCTCATTTAACGAGATTTGACCGAAAAAAGCAAGAAAAACGAATAATTTAATCGAAATATCAATTTTTATCCTCTTTTTTTCCCTAAATTTTCCTTATTTTATCCAGATTTGACCGAAAAAAGCAAGAAAAACGAATAATTTTAGCGAAATTTCAGTTTTTTTCCTCTTTTTTTCCCTTAACTTTCCTTATTTTATCGAGATTTGACCGAAAAAAGCAAGAAAAACGAATAATTTTAGCGAAATTTCAATTTTTTTTCCGCTTTTTTTCCCTTAATTTTCATTATTTTATCGAGAATTGACCGAAAAAAGCAAGAAAAACGAATAATTTTAGCGAAATTTTAATTTTTTCCCTCTTTTTTTCCCTTAATTTTCCTTATTTCATCGAGATTTGACCGAAAAAATCAAGAAAAACGAGTAATTTAAGCGAAATTTCAATTTTTTTCCGCTTTTTTTCCCTTTATTTTCCTTATTTTATCGAGATTTGACCGAAAAAAGCAAGAAAAACGAATAATTTTAGCGAAATCGCAATTTTTTTCTTCTTTTTTTTCCCTTTATTTTCCTTATTTTATCGAGATTTGACCGAAAAAAAAAAGAAAAACGAATAATTTTCGCGGAATATCAATTTTTATCCTCTTTTTTCCCTTAATTTTCCTTATTTTATCGAGATTTCACCGAAAAAAAGCAAGAAAAACGAATAATGTTAGCGATATTTCAATTTGTTTCCTCTTTTTTTCTCTTAATTTTCCTTATTTTATCGAGATTTGACCGAAAAAAGCAAGAAAAACGAATAATTTTAGCGAAATTTCAATTTTTTTCCTCATTTTTTCCTTCATTCTCCTCATTTTATGAGATTTGACCGAAAAAAGCAAGGAAAACTAATAATTTTATCGAAATATCAATTTTGATCCTCTTTTTTCCCTTAATTTTCCTTATTTTATCGAGATTTGATCGAAAAAAGCAAGAAAAACGAATAATTTTAGCGAAATTTCAATTTTTTTCCTCTTTTTTTCCCTTAATTTTCCTAATTTTATCGAGATAGGACCGTAAAAAGCATGAAAAAAGAATAATTTTAGCGAAATTTCAATTTTTTTCCTCTTTTTTTCCCTTAATTTTCCTTATTTTATCGAGATTTGACCGAAAAAAAGCAAGAAAAACGAATAATTTTAGCGAAATTTCAATTTTTTTCCTCTTTTTCTCCCTTAATTTTCCTTACTTTATCGAGATTTGACCGCAAAAAGGAAGAAAAACGAATAATTTTAGCGAAATTTCAATTTTTTTTCTCTCTTTTTCCTTCATTCTCCTCATTTAACGAGATTTGACCGAAAAAAGCAAGAAAATCGAATAATTTTTGCAAAATATCAATTTTTATCCTCTTTTTTCCCTTAATTTTCCTTATTTCATCGAGATTTGACCAAAAAAAGCAAGAAAAATGAATAATTTTAGCGAAATTTCCATTTTTATCTTCTTTTTTTCCCTTAATATTCCTTATTTTATCTAGATTTGACCGAAAAAAGCAAGAAAAACGAATAATTTTAGCGAAATTTCAATTTTTATCCTCTTTTTTTCCCTTAATTTTCCTTATTTTATCGAGATTTGACCGAAAAAAGCAAGAAAAACGAATAATTTTGCGAAATTTCAAATTTTTTCTTCTTTTTTTCCCTTAATTTTCCTTATTTTATCGAGATTTGACCGAAAAAGCAAGAAAAACGAATAATTTTAGCGAAATTTCAATTTTTTACCTCTTTTTTCCCTTAGTTCTCCTTATTTTATCGAGATTTGACCGAAAAAAGCAAGAAAAACGAATAATTTTAGCGAAGTTTCAATTTTTTTCCTCTTTTTTTCCCTTAATTTTCCTTATTTTATCGAGATTTGACCGAAAAAAGCAAGAAAAACGAATAATGTTAGCGAAATTTCAATTTATTAATCTTTTTTTCCCTTAATTTTTCTTACTTTATCGAGATTTGACCGAAAAAAGCAAGAAAAACCAATAATTTTATCGAAATATCAATTTTTATCCTCTTTTTTCCCTTAATTTATCCTTATTTTATCGAGATTTGACCGAAAAAAGCAAGAAAAACGAATAATTTTTGCGAAATTTCAATTTTTTCCTCTTTTTTTCCCTTAATTTTCCTTATTTTATCGAGATTTGACCGTAAAAAGCAAGAAAAACGAGTAATTTTAGCGAAATTTCAATTTTTTTCATCTTTTTATCCCTTAATTTTGCTTATTTTATCGAGATTTGACCGATAAAAGCAAGAAAAACGAATAATTTTAGCGAAATTTCATTTTTTTCCACTTTTTTTCCCTTAATTTTCCTTATTTTATCGAGATTTGACCGAAAAAAGCAAGAAAAACGAATAATTTTTGCGAACTTTCCATTTTTTTCATCTTTTTTTCCCTTAATTTTCCTTATTTTATCGAGATTTGACCGAAAAAAGCAAGAAAAACGAATGATTTTAGCGAAATTTAAATTTTTTTCCTCTTTTTTTCCCTTAATTTTCCTTATTTTATCGAGATTTGACCGAAAAAAGCAAGAAAAACGAATAATTTTAGCGAAATATCAATTTTGATCCTCTTTTTTCCCTTAATTTTCCTTATTTTATCGAGATTTGATCGAAAAAAGCAAGAAAAACGAATAATTTTAGCGAAATTTCAATTTTTTTCCTCTTTTTTTCCCTTAATTTTCCTAATTTTATCGAGATAGGACCGTAAAAAGCATGAAAAAAGAATAATTTTAGCGAAATTTCAATTTTTTTCCTCTTTTTTTCCCTTAATTTTCCTTATTTTATCGAGATTTGACCGAAAAAAGCAAGAAAAACGAATAATTTTAGCGAAATTTCAATTTTTTTCCTCTTTTTCTCCCTTAATTTTCCTTACTTTATCGAGATTTGACCGCAAAAAGGAAGAAAAACGAATAATTTTAGCGAAATTTCAATTTTTTTTCTCTCTTTTTCCTTCATTCTCCTCATTTAACGAGATTTGACCGAAAAAAGCAAGAAAATCGAATAATTTTTGCAAAATATCAATTTTTATCCTCTTTTTTCCCTTAATTTTCCTTATTTCATCGAGATTTGACCAAAAAAAGCAAGAAAAACGAATAATTTTAGCGAAATTTCCATTTTTATCTTCTTTTTTTCCCTTAATATTCCTTATTTTATCTAGATTTGACCGAAAAAAGCAAGAAAAACGAATAATTTTAGCGAAATTTCAATTTTTATCCTCTTTTTTTCCCTTAATTTTCCTTATTTTATCGAGATTTGACCGAAAAAAGCAAGGAAAACGAATAATTTTGCGAAATTTCAAATTTTTTCTTCTTTTTTTCCCTTAATTTTCCTTATTTTATCGAGATTTGACCGAAAAAGCAAGAAAAACGAATAATTTTAGCGAAATTTCAATTTTTTACCTCTTTTTTCCCTTAGTTCTCCTTATTTTATCGAGATTTGACCGAAAAAAGCAAGAAAAACGAATAATTTTAGCGAAGTTTCAATTTTTTTCCTCTTTTTTTTCCCTTAATTTTCCTTATTTTATCGAGATTTGACCGAAAAAAGCAAGAAAAACGAATAATGTTAGCGAAATTTCAATTTATTAATCTTTTTTTCCCTTAATTTTTCTTACTTTATCGAGATTTGACCGAAAAAAAGCAAGAAAAACCAATAATTTTATCGAAATATCAATTTTTATCCTCTTTTTTCCCTTAATTTATCCTTATTTTATCGAGATTTGACCGAAAAAAGCAAGAAAAACGAATAATTTTTGCGAAATTTCAATTTTTTCCTCTTTTTTTCCCTTAATTTTCCTTATTTTATCGAGATTTGACCGTAAAAAGCAAGAAAAACGAGTAATTTTAGCGAAATTTCAATTTTTTTCATCTTTTTATCCCTTAATTTTGCTTATTTTATCGAGATTTGACCGATAAAAGCAAGAAAAACGAATAATTTTAGCGAAATTTCATTTTTTTCCACTTTTTTTCCCTTAATTTTCCTTATTTTATCGAGATTTGACCGAAAAAAGCAAGAAAAACGAATAATTTTTGCGAACTTTCCATTTTTTTCATCTTTTTTTTTTCCTTTAATTTTCCTTATTTTATCGAGATTTGACCGAAAAAAGCAAGAAAAACGAATGATTTTAGCGAAATTTCAATTTTTTTCCTCTTTTTTTCCCTTAATTTTCCTTATTTTATCGAGATTTGACCGAAAAAAGCAAGAAAAACGAATAATTTTAGCGAAATTTCAATTTTTTTCCTCTTATTTTCCCTTAATTTTCCTTATTTTATCGAGATTTGACCGAAAAAAGCAAGAAAAACGAATAATTTTAGCGAAATTTCAATTTTTTCCCTCTTTTTTTCCCTTAATTTTCCTTATTTCATCGAGATTTGACCGAAAAAAGCAAGAAAAACGAGTAATTTTAGCGAAATTTAAATTTTTTTCCTCTTTTTTTCCCTTAATTTTCCTTATTTTATCGAGATTTGACCGAAAAAAGCAAGAAAAACGAATAATTTTTGCGAAATTTCCATTTTTTTCATCTTTTTTTCCCTTAATTTTCCTTATTTTATCGAGATTTGACCGAAAAAAGCAAGAAAAACGAATAATTTTAGCGAAATTTCAAGTTTTTCCTCATTTTTTCCTTCATTCTCCTCATTTAACGAGATTTGACCGAAAAAAGCAAGAAAAACGAATAATTTTATCGAAATATAAATTTTTATCCTATTTTTTTCACTTAATTTTCCTTATTTTATCGAGATTTGACCGAGAAAAGCAAGAAAAACGAATAATTTTAGCGAAATTTCAATTTTTTTCCTCTTTTTTTCCCTTAATTTTCCCTATTTTATCGAGATTTGACCGAAAAAAGCAAGAAAAACGAATAATTTTAGCGAAATTTCAATTTTTTTCCTCTTTTTATCCCTTAATTTTCCTTATTTTATCGAGATTTGACCGAAAAAAGCAAGAAAAATGAATAATTTTAGCGAAATTTCAATTTTTTTCCTCTTTTTTTCCCTTTATTTTCCTTATTTTATCGAGATTTGACCGAAAAAAGCAAGAAAAACGAATAATTTTAGCGAAATCGCAATTTTTTTCTTCTTTTTTTTCTCTTTGTTTTCCTTATTTTATCGAGATTTGACCGAAAAAAGCAAGAAAAACGAATAATATTAGCGAAATTTCAATTTTTTTCCTCTTTTATTCCTTCATTCTCCTCATTTAACGAGATTTGACCGAAAAAAGCAAGAAAAACGAATAATTTTAGCGAAATTTTAATTTTTTCCCTCTTTTTTTCCCTTAATTTTCCTTATTTCATCGAGATTTGACCGAAAAAATCAAGAAAAACGAGTAATTTAAGCGAAATTTAAATTTTTTTCCTCTTTTTTTCCCTTAATTTTCCTTATTTTATCTACATTTGACCGAAAAAAGCAAGAAAAACGAATAATTTTTGCGAACTTTCCATTTTTTTCATCTTTTTTCCTTTAATTTTCCTTATTTTATCGAGATTTGACCGAAAAAAGCAAGAAAAACGAATAATTTTAGCGAAATTTCAATTTTTTTCCTCATTTTTTCCTTCATTCTCCTAATTTAACGAGATTTGACCGAAAAAAGCAAGAAAAACGAATAATTTTATCGAAATATCAATTTTTATCCTCTTTTTTTCCCTTAATTTTCCTTATTTTATCGAGATTTGACCGAAAAAAGCAAGAAAAACGAATAATTTTAGCGAAATTTCAATTTTTTTCCGCTTTTTTTCCCTTTATTTTCCTTATTTTATCGAGATTTGACCGAAAAAAGCAAGAAAAACGAATAATTTTAGCGAAATCGCAATTTTTTTCTTCTTTTTTTTCCCTTTATTTTCCTTATTTTATCGAGATTTGACCGAAAAAAAAAAGAAAAACGAATAATTTTCGCGGAATATCAATTTTTATCCTCTTTTTTCCCTTAATTTTCCTTATTTTATCGAGATTTCACCGAAAAAAGCAAGAAAAACGAATAATGTTAGCGATATTTCAATTTGTTTCCTCTTTTTTTCTCTTAATTTTCCTTATTTTATCGAGATTTGACCGAAAAAAGCAAGAAAAACGAATAATTTTAGCGAAATTTCAATTTTTTTCCTCATTTTTTCCTTCAATCTCCTCATTTTATGAGATTTGACCGAAAAAAGCAAGGAAAACGAATAATTTTATCGAAATATCAATTTTGATCCTCTTTTTTCCCTTAATTTTCCTTATTTTATCGAGATTTGATCGAAAAAAGCAAGAAAAACGAATAATTTTAGCGAAATTTCAATTTTTTTCCTCTTTTTTTCCCTTAATTTTCCTAATTTTATCGAGATAGGACCGTAAAAAGCATGAAAAAAGAATAATTTTAGCGAAATTTCAATTTTTTTCCTCTTTTTTTCCCTTAATTTTCCTTATTTTATCGAGATTTGACCGAAAAAAGCAAGAAAAACGAATAATTTTAGCGAAATTTCAATTTTTTTCCTCTTTTTCTCCCTTAATTTTCCTTACTTTATCGAGATTTGACCGCAAAAAGGAAGAAAAACGAATAATTTTAGCGAAATTTCAATTTTTTTTCTCTCTTTTTCCTTCATTCTCCTCATTTAACGAGATTTGACCGAAAAAAGCAAGAAAATCGAATAATTTTTGCAAAATATCAATTTTTATCCTCTTTTTTCCCTTAATTTTCCTTATTTCATCGAGATTTGACCAAAAAAAGCAAGAAAAACGAATAATTTTAGCGAAATTTCCATTTTTATCTTCTTTTTTTCCCTTAATATTCCTTATTTTATCTAGATTTGACCGAAAAAAGCAAGAAAAACGAATAATTTTAGCGAAATTTCAATTTTTATCCTCTTTTTTTCCCTTAATTTTCCTTATTTTATCGAGATTTGACCGAAAAAAGCAAGAAAAACGAATAATTTTGCGAAATTTCAAATTTTTTCTTCTTTTTTTCCCTTAATTTTCCTTATTTTATCGAGATTTGACCGAAAAAGCAAGAAAAACGAATAATTTTAGCGAAATTTCAATTTTTTACCTCTTTTTTCCCTTAGTTCTCCTTATTTTATCGAGATTTGACCGAAAAAAGCAAGAAAAAAAAATAATTTTAGCGAAATTTCAATTTTTATCCTCTTTTTTTCACTTAATTTTCCTTATTTTATCGAGATTTCACCAAAAAAAGCAAGAAAAACGAATAATTTTAGCGAAATTTCAATCTTTTTCATCTTTTTTTCCCTTAATTTTCTTTATTTTATCGAGATTTGACCGAAAAAAGCAAGAAAAACGAATAATTTTAGCGAAGTTTCAATTTTTTTCCTCTTTTTTTCCCTTAATTTTCCTTATTTTATCGAGATTTGACCGAAAAAAGCAAGAAAAACGAATAATGTTAGCGAAATTTCAATTTATTAATCTTTTTTTCCCTTAATTTTTCTTACTTTATCGAGATTTGACCGAAAAAAAGCAAGAAAAACCAATAATTTTATCGAAATATCAATTTTTATCCTCTTTTTTCCCTTAATTTATCCTTATTTTATCGAGATTTGACCGAAAAAAGCAAGAAAAACGAATAATTTTTGCGAAATTTCAATTTTTTCCTCTTTTTTTCCCTTAATTTTCCTTATTTTATCGAGATTTGACCGTAAAAAGCAAGAAAAACGAGTAATTTTAGCGAAATTTCAATTTTTTTCATCTTTTTATCCCTTAATTTTGCTTATTTTATCGAGATTTGACCGATAAAAGCAAGAAAAACGAATAATTTTAGCGAAATTTCATTTTTTTCCACTTTTTTTCCCTTAATTTTCCTTATTTTATCGAGATTTGACCGAAAAAAGCAAGAAAAACGAATAATTTTTGCGAACTTTCCATTTTTTTCATCTTTTTTTCCCTTAATTTTCCTTATTTTATCGAGATTTGACCGAAAAAAGCAAGAAAAACGAATAAGTTTAGCGAAATTTCAATTTTTTTCCTCTTTTTTTCCCTTAATTTTCCTTATTTTATCGAGATTTGACCGAAAAAAGCAAGAAAAACGAATAATTTTTGCGAAATTTCCATTTTTTTCATCTTTTTTTCCCTTAATTTTCCTTATTTTATCGAGATTTGACCGAAAAAAGCAAGAAAAACGAATGATTTTAGCGAAATTTCAATTTTTTTCCTCATTTTTTCCTTCATTCTCCTCATTTAACGAGATTTGACCGAAAAAAGCAAGAAAAACGAATAATTTTAGCGAAATTTCAATTTTTTTCCTCTTTTTTTCCCTTAATTTTCCTTATTTTATCGAGATTTGACCGAAAAAAGCAAGAAAAACGAATAATTTTAGCGAAATTTCAATTTTTTCCCTCTTTTTTTCCCTTAATTTTCCTTATTTCATCGAGATTTGACCGAAAAAAGCAAGAAAAACGAGTAATTTTAGCGAAATTTAAATTTTTTTCCTCTTTTTTTCCCTTAATTTTCCTTATTTTATCGAGATTTGACCGAAAAAAGCAAGAAAAACGAATAATTTTTGCGAAATTTCCATTTTTTTCATCTTTTTTTCCCTTAATTTTCCTTATTTTATCGAGATTTGACCGAAAAAAGCAAGAAAAACGAATAATTTTAGCGAAATTTCAAGTTTTTCCTCATTTTTTCCTTCATTCTCCTCATTTAACGAGATTTGACCGAAAAAAGCAAGAAAAACGAATAATTTTATCGAAATATAAATTTTTATCCTATTTTTTTCACTTAATTTTCCTTATTTTATCGAGATTTGACCGAGAAAAGCAAGAAAAACGAATAATTTTAGCGAAATTTCAATTTTTTTCCTCTTTTTTTCCCTTAATTTTCCTTATTTTATCGAGATTTGACCGAAAAAAGCAAGAAAAACGAATAATTTTAGCGAAATTTCAATTTTTTTCCTCTTTTTATCCCTTAATTTTCCTTATTTTATCGAGATTTGACCGAAAAAAGCAAGAAAAATGAATAATTTTAGCGAAATTTCAATTTTTTTCCTCTTTTTTTCCCTTTATTTTCCTTATTTTATCGAGATTTGACCGAAAAAAGCAAGAAAAACGAATAATTTTAGCGAAATCGCAATTTTTTTCTTCTTTTTTTTCTCTTTGTTTTCCTTATTTTATCGAGATTTGACCGAAAAAAGCAAGAAAAACGAATAATATTAGCGAAATTTCAATTTTTTTCCTCTTTTATTCCTTCATTCTCCTCATTTAACGAGATTTGACCGAAAAAAGCAAGTAAAACGAATAATTTTCGCGGAATATCAATTTTTATCCTCTTTTTTCCCTTAATTTTCCTTATTTTATCGAGATTTCACCGAAAAAAGCAAGAAAAACGAATAATTTTAGCGATATTTCAATTTGTTTCCTCTTTTTTTCTCTTAATTTTCCTTATTTTATCGAGATTTAACCGAAAAAAGCAAGAAAAACGAATAATTTTAGCGAAATTTCAATTTTTATCCTCTTTTTTTCCCTTAATTTTCCTTATTTTATCGAGATTTCACCAAAAAAAGCTAGAAAAACGAATAATTTTAGCGAAATTTCAATCTTTTTCATCTTTTTTTCCCTTAATTTTCCTTATTTTATCGAGATTTGACCGAAAAAAGCAAGAAAAACGAATAATTTTAGCGAAATTTCAATTTTTTTCCTCTTTTTTTCCCTTAATTTTCCTTATTTTATCGAGATTTGACCGAAAAAAGCAAGAAAAACGAATAATTTTAGCGAAATTTCAATTTTTTTCCTCTTTTTTTCCCTTAATTTTCCTTATTTTATCGAGATTTGACCGAAAAAAGCAAGAAAAATGAATAATTTTTGCGAAATTTCAATTTTTTTCCTCTTTTTTTCCCTTAATTTTCCTTATTTTATCGAGATTTGACCGAAGAAAGCATGAAAAACGAATATTTTTAGCGAAATTTCAATTTTTTTCATCTTTTTTTCCCTTAATTTTCCTTACTTTATCGAGATTTGACCGAAAAAAGCAAGAAAAACGAATGATTTTAGCGAAATTTCAATTTTTTTCATCTTTTTTTCCCTTAATTTTGCTTATTTCATCGAGATTTGACCGAAAAATGCAAGAAAAACGAATAATTTTAGCGAAATTTCAATTTTTTCCCTCTTTTTTTCCCTTAATTTTCCTTATTTTATCGAGATTTGACCGTAAAAAGCAAGAAAAACGAGTAATTTTAGCGAAATTTCAATTTTTTTCATCTTTTTTTCCCTTAATTTTCCTTATTTTATCGAGATTTGACCGAAAAAAGCAAGAAAAACGAATAATTTTAGCGAAATTTCAATTTTTTCCCTCTTTTTTTCCCTTAATTTTCCTTATTTCATCGAGATTTGACCGAAAAAAGCAAGAAAAACGAGTAATTTTAGCGAAATTTAAATTTTTTTCCTCTTTTTTTCCCTTAATTATCCTTATTTTATCGAGATTTGACCGAAAAAAGCAAGAAAAACGAATAATTTTTGCGAAATTTCAATTTTTTCCCTCTTTTTTTCCCTTAATTTTCCTTATTTCATCGAGATTTGACCGAAAAAAGCAAGAAAAACGAGTAATTTTTGCGAAATTTCCATTTTTTTCATCTTTTTTTCCCTTAATTTTCCTTATTTTATCGAGATTTGACCGAAAAAAGCAAGAAAAACGAATAATTTTTGCGAAATTTCAATTTTTTTCCTCATTTTTTCCTTCATTCTCCTCATTTAACGAGATTTGACCGAAAAAAGCAAGAAAAACGAATAATTTTATCGAAATATAAATTTTTATCCTCTTTTTTTCACTTAATTTTCCTTATTTTATCGACATTTGACCGAGAAAAGCAAGAAAAACGAATAATTTTAGCGAAATTTCAATTTTTTTCCTCTTTTTTTCCCTTAATTTTCCTTATTTTATCGAGATTTGACCGAAAAAAGCAAGAAAAACGAATAATTTTAGCGAAATTTCAATTTTTTTCCTCTTTTTTTCCCTTAATTTTCCTTATTTTATCGAGATTTGACCGAAAAAAGCAAGAAAAATGAATAATTTTAGCGAAATTTCAATTTTTTTCCTCTTTTTTTCCCTTTATTTTCCTTATTTTATCGAGATTTGACCGAAAAAAGCAAGAAAAACGAATAGTTTTAGCGAAATCGCAATTTTTTTCTTCTTTTTTTTCCCTTTATTTTCCTTAATTTATCGAGATTTGACCGAAAAAAAAAGAAAAACAAATAATTATAGCGAAATTTCAATTTTCTACATCTTTTTTTCCCTTAATTTTCCTTATTTTATCGAGATTTGACCGATAAAAGTTAGAAAAACGAATAATATTAGCGAAATTTCAATTTTTTTCCTCTTTTATTCCTTCATTCTCCTCATTTAACGAGATTTGACCGAAAAAAGCAAGTAAAACGAATAATTTTCGCGGAATATCAATTTTTATCCTCTTTTTTCCCTTAATTTTCCTTATTTTATCGAGATTTCACCGAAAAAAGCAAGAAAAACGAATAATGTTAGCGATATTTCAATTTGTTTCCTCTTTTTTCTCTTAATATTCCTTATTTTATCGAGATTTGACCGAAAAAAGCAAGAAAAACCTATATTTTTCGCGAAATTTCAATTTTTTTCCTCTTTTTTTCCTTCATTCTCCTCATTTAACGAGATTTGATTGAGAAAAGCAAGAAAAATGAATAATTTTATCGAAATATCAATTTTTATCCTCTTTTTTTCCCTTAATTTTCCTTATTTTATCGAGATATCACCGAAAAAAGCAATAAAAACGAATAATTTTAGCGAAATTTCAATTTTTTTCCACTTTTTTTTCCCATAATTTTCCTTATTTTATCGAGATCTGACCGAAAAAAGCAAGAAAAACGAATAATTTTAGCGAAATTTCAATTTTTTTCCTCTTTTTTTCCTTCATTCTCCTCATTTAACGAGATTTGACCGAAAAAAGCAAGAAAAACGAATAATTTTATCGAAATATCAATGTTTATCCTCTTTTTTTTCCTTAATTTTCCTTATTTTATCGAGATCTGACCGAAAAAAGCAAGAAAAACGAATAATTTTAGCGAAATTTCAATTTTTTTCCTCTTTTTATCCCTTAATTTTCCTTATTTTATCGAGATTTGACCGAAAAAAGCAAGAAAAATTAATAATTTTAGCGAAATTTCAATTTTTTTCCTCTTTTTTTCCCTTTATTTTCCTTATTTTATCGAGATTTGACCGAAAAAAGCAAGAAAAACGAATAATTTTAGCGAAATCGCAATTTTTTTCTTCTTTTTTTTCTATTTGTTTTCCTTATTTTATCGAGATTTGACCGAAAAAAGCAAGAAAAATGAATAATTTTAGCGAAATTTCAATTTTTTTCCTCTTTTTTTCCCTTAATTTACCTTATTTTATCGAGATTTGACCGAAAAAAGCAAGAAAAACCTATATTTTTCGCGAAATTTCAATGTTTTTCCTCTTTTTTCCTTCATTCTCCTCATTTAACGAGATTTGATTGAGAAAAGCAAGAAAAATGAATAATTTTATCGAAATATCAATTTTTATCCTCTTTTTTTCCCATAATTTTCCTTATTTTATCGAGATCTGACCGAAAAAAGCAAGAAAAACGAATAATTTTAGCGAAATTTCAATTTTTTTCCTCTTTTATTCCTTCATTCTCCTCATTTAACGAGATTTGACCGAAAAAAGCAAGTAAAACGAATAATTTTCGCGGAATATCAATTTTTATCCTCTTTTTTCCCTTAATTTTCCTTATTTTATCGAGATTTCACCGAAAAAAGCAAGAAAAACAAATAATTTTAGCGATATTTCAATTTGTTTCCTCTTTTTTTCTCTTAATTTTCCTAATTTTATCGAGATTTAACCGAAAAAAGCAAGAAAAACGAATAATTTTAGCGAAATTTCAATTTTTTTCCTCTTTTTTCCCTTAATTTTCCTTATTTTATCGAGATTTTACCGAAAAAAGCAAGAAAAACGAATAATTTTTGCAAAATATCAATTTTTATCCTCTTTTTTCCCTTAATTTTCCGTATTTTATCGAGATTTGACCGAAAAAAGCAAGAAAAACGAATAATTTTAGCGAAATTTCAATTTTTTTCCTCTTTTTTCCCTTAGTTTTCCTTATTTTATCGAGATTTGACCGAAAAAAGCAAGAAAAAAAAAATAATTTTAGCGAAATTTCAATTTTTATCCTCTTTTTTTCCCTTAATTTTCCTTATTTTATCGAGATTTCACCAAAAAAAGCTAGAAAAACGAATAATTTTAGCGAAATTTCAATCATTTTCATCTTTTTTTCCCTTAATTTTCCTTATTTTATCGATATTTAACCGAAAAAAGCAAGAAAAACGAATAATTTTAGCGAAATTTCAATTTTTCCCTCTTTTTTTCCCTAAATTTTCCTTATTTCATCGAGATTTGACCGAAAAAAGCAAGAAAAACGAGTAATTTTAGCGAAATTTAAATTTTTTTCCTCTTTTTTTCCCTTAATTATCCTTATTTTATCGAGATTTGACCGAAAAAAGCAAGAAAAACGAATAATTTTTGCGAAATTTCCATTTTTTTCATCTTTTTTTCCCTTAATTTTCCTTATTTTATCGAGATTTGACCGAAAAAAGCAAGAAAAACGAATAATTTTTGCGAAATTTCAATTTTTTTCCTCATTTTTTCCTTCATTCTCCTCATTTAACGAGATTTGACCGAAAAAAGCAAGAAAAACGAATAATTTTATCGAAATATAAATTTTTATCCTCTTTTTTTCACTTAATTTTCCTTATTTTATCGACTTTTGACCGAGAAAAGCAAGAAAAACGAATAATTTTAGCGAAATTTCAATTTTTTTCCTCTTTTTTTCCCTTAATTTTCCTTATTTTATCGAGATTTGACCGAAAAAAGCAAGAAAAACGAATAATTTTAGCGAAATTTCAATTTTTTTCCTCTTTTTTTCCCTTAATTTTCCTTATTTTATCGAGATTTGACCGAAAAAAGCAAGAAAAATGAATAATTTTAGCGAAATTTCAATTTTTTTCCTCTTTTTTTCCCTTTATTTTCCTTATTTTATCGAGATTTGACCGAAAAAAGCAAGAAAAACGAATAATTTTAGCGAAATCGCAATTTTTTTCTTCTTTTTTTTCCCTTTATTTTCCTTATTTTATCGAGATTTGACCGAGAAAAAAAGAAAAACAAATAATTATAGCGAAATTTCAATTTTCTACATCTTTTTTTCCCTTAATTTTCCTTTATTTATCGAGATTTGACCGAAAAAAGTTAGAAAAACGAATAATATTAGCGAAATTTCAATTTTTATCCTCTTTTAATCCTTCATTCTCCTCATTTAACGAGATTTGACCGAAAAAAGCAAGTAAAACGAATAATTTTCGCGGAATATCAATTTTTATCCTCTTTTTTCCCTTAATTTTCCTTATTTTATCGAGATTTCACCGAAAAAAGCAAGAAAAACGAATAATGTTAGCGATATTTAAATTTGTTTCCTCTTTTTTTCTCTTAATATTCCTTATTTTATCGAGATTTGACCGAAAAAAGCAAGAAAAACGAATAATTTTAGCGAAATTTCAATTTTTTTCCTCTTTTTTCCCTTAATTTTCCTTATTTTATCGAGATTTTACCGAAAAAAGCAAGAAAAACGAATAATTTTAGCGAAATTTCAATTTTTTTCCTCTTTTTTTCCCTTAATTTACCTTATTTTATCGAGATTTGACCGAAAAAAGCAAGAAAAACCTATATTTTTCGCGAAATTTCAATTTTTTTCCTCTTTTTTTCCTTCATTCTCCTCATTTAACGAGATTTGATTGAGAAAAGCAAGAAAAATGAATAATTTTATCGAAATATCAATTTTTATCCTCTTTTTTTCCCTTAATTTTCCTTATTTTATCGAGATATCACCGAAAAAAGCAATAAAAACGAATAATTTTATCGAAATATCAATGTTTATCCTCTTTTTTTTCCTTAATTTTCCTTATTTTATCGAGATCTGACCGAAAAAAGCAAGAAAAACGAATAATTTTAGCGAAATTTCAATTTTTCTCCTTTTTTTTCCCTTAATTTTCCTAATTTTATCGAGATTTGACCGAAAAAAGCAAGAAAAACGAATAATTTTAGCGAAATATCAATTTTTATCCTCTTTTTTCCCTTAATTTTCCTTATTTTATCGAGATTTGACCGAAAAAAGCAAGAAAAACGAATAATTTTAGCGAAATTTCAATTTTTTTCCCCTTTTTTTCTCTTGATTTTCCTTATTTTATCGAGATTTGACCGAAAAATGCATGAAAAACGAATAATTTTAGCGAAATTTCAATTTTTTTAATCTTTTTTTCCCTTAATTTTCCTTATTTTATCGAGATTTGACCGAAAAAAGCAAGAAAAACGAATAATTTTAGCGAAATTTCAATTTTTTTCCTCTTTTTTTCCCTTAATTTTCCTTATTTTATCGAGAATTGACCGAAAAAAGCAAGAAAAATGAATAATTTTAGCGAAATTTCAATTTTTTTCCTCTTTTTTTCCCTTTATTTTCCTTATTTTATCGAGATTTGACCGAAAAAAGCAAGAAAAACGAATAATTTTAGCGAAATCGCAATTTTTTTCTTCTTTTTTTTCCCTTTATTTTCCTTAATTTATCGAGATTTGACCGAAAAAAAAAGAAAAACAAATAATTATAGCGAAATTTCAATTTTCTACATCTTTTTTTCCCTTAATTTTCCTTATTTTATCGAGATTTGACCGAAAAAAGTTAGAAAAACGAATAATATTAGCGAAATTTCAATTTTTTTCCTCTTTTATTTCTTCATTCTCCTCATTTAACGAGATTTGACCGAAAAAAGCAAGTAAAACGAATAATTTTTGCGGAATATCAATTTTTATCCTCTTTTTTCCCTTAATTTTCCTTATTTTATCGAGATTTCACCGAAAAAAGCAAGAAAAACGAATAATGTTAGCGATATTTCAATTTGTTTCCTCTTTTTTTCTCTTAATATTCCTTATTTTATCGAGATTTGACCGAAAAAAGCAAGAAAAACGAATAATTTTAGCGAAATTTCAATTTTTTTCCTCTTTTTTCCCTTAATTTTCCTTATTTTATCGAGATTTTACCGAAAAAAGCAAGAAAAACGAATAATTTTAGCAAAATTTCAATTTTTTTCCTTTTTTTTCCCTTAATTTACCTTATTTTATCAAGATTTGACCGAAAAAAGCAAGAAAAACCTATATTTTTCGCGAAATTTCAATTTTTTTCCTCTTTTTTTCCTTCATTCTCCTCATTTAACGAGATTTGATTGAGAAAAGCAAGAAAAATGAATAATTTTATCGAAATATCAATTTTTATCCTCTTTTTTTCCCTTAATTTTCCTTATTTTATCGAGATATCACCGAAAAAAGCAATAAAAACGAATAATTTTAGCGAAATTTCAATTTTTTTCCACTTTTTTTTCCCATAATTTCCCTTATTTTATCGAGATCTGACCGAAAAAAGCAAGAAAAACGAATAATTTTAGCGAAATTTCAATTTTTTTCCTCTTTTTTTCCTTCATTCTCCTCATTTAACGAGATTTGACCGAAAAAAGCAAGAAAAACGAATAATTTTAGCGAAATATCAATTTTTATCCTCTTTTTTCCCTTAATTTTCCTTATTTTATCGAGATTTGACCGAAAAAAGCAAGAAAAACGAATAATTTTTGCGAACTTTCAATTTTTTTCATCTTTTTTTCCCTTAAATTTCCTTACTTTATCGAGAATTGACCGAAAAAAGCAAGAAAAACGAAATACATGAGCGAAATTTCAATTTTTTCCTCTTTCTTTCCCTTAATTTTCCTTATTTTATCGAGAATTCAACGAAAAAAGCAAGAAAATTGGATAATTTTAGCAAAATCTCAAATTTTTTCCTCTTTATTCCCCTTAATTTCCCTTATTTTATCGAGATTTGACCGAAATAAGCAAGAAAAACGAATAAATTTAGCGAAATATCAATTTTTATCCTGTTTTTTCCCTTAATTTTCCTTATTTTATCAAGATTTGACCGAAAAAAGCAAGAAAAACGAATAAATTTAGCGAAATATCAATTTTTATCCTGTTTTTTCCCTTAATTTTCCTTATTTTATCGAGATTTGACCGAAAAAAGCAAGAAAAACGAATAATTTTAGCGAAATTTCAATTTTTTTCATATTTTTTTCCCTTAATTTTGCTTATTTTATCGAGATTTGACCGAAAAAAGCAAGAAAAACGAGTTATTTTAGCGAAATTTCAATTTTTTTCCTCTTTTTTTCCCTTAATTTTCCTTATTTTATCGAGATTTGACCGAAAAAAGCAAGAAAAACGAATAATTTTTGCGAAATTTCCATTTTTTTCATCTTTTTTTCCCTTAATTTTTCTTACTTTATCGAGATTTGACCGAAAAAAGCAAGAAAAACGAATGATTTTAGCGAAATTTCAATTTTTTTCCTCATTTTTTCCTTCAATCTCCTCATTTAACGAGATTTGACCGAAAAAAGCAAGAAAAACGAATAATTTTATCGAAATATCAATTTTTATCCTCTTTTTTTCCCTTAATTTTCCTTATTTTATCGAGATTTGACCGAAAAAAGCAAGAAAAACGAATAATTTTAGCGAAATTTCAATTTTTTTTCCTCTTTTTTTCCCTTAATTTTCCTTATTTTATTGAGATTTGACCGAAAAAAGCAAGAAAAACGAATAATTTTAGCGAAATTTCAATTTTTTCCCTCTTTTTTGCCCTTAATTTTCCTTATTTTATCGAGATTTCACCGAAAAAAGCAAGAAAAACGAATAATGTTAGCGATATTTCAATTTGTTTCCTCTTTTTTTCTCTTAATATTCCTTATTTTATCGAGATTTGACCGAAAAAAGCAAGAAAAACGAATAATTTTAGCGAAATTTCAATTTTTTTCCTCTTTTTTCCCTTAATTTTCCTTATTTTATCGAGATTTTACCGAAAAAAGCAAGAAAAACGAATAATTTTAGCAAAATTTCAATTTTTTTCCTTTTTTTTCCCTTAATTTACCTTATTTTATCAAGATTTGACCGAAAAAAGCAAGAAAAACCTATATTTTTCGCGAAATTTCAATTTTTTTCCTCTTTTTTTCCTTCATTCTCCTCATTTAACGAGATTTGATTGAGAAAAGCAAGAAAAATGAATAATTTTATCGAAATATCAATTTTTATCCTCTTTTTTTCCCTTAATTTTCCTTATTTTATCGAGATATCACCGAAAAAAGCAATAAAAACGAATAATTTTAGCGAAATTTCAATTTTTTTCCACTTTTTTTTCCCATAATTTCCCTTATTTTATCGAGATCTGACCGAAAAAAGCAAGAAAAACGAATAATTTTAGCGAAATTTCAATTTTTTTCCTCTTTTTTTCCTTCATTCTCCTCATTTAACGAGATTTGACCGAAAAAAGCAAGAAAAACGAATAATTTTAGCGAAATATCAATTTTTATCCTCTTTTTTCCCTTAATTTTCCTTATTTTATCGAGATTTGACCGAAAAAAGCAAGAAAAACGAATAATTTTAGCAAAATTTCAATTTTTTTCCTCTTTTTTTCTCTTGATTTTCCTTATTTTATCGAGATTTGACCGAAAAATGCATGAAAAACGAATAATTTTAGCGATATTTCAATTTGTTTCCTCTTTTTTTCTCTTAATATTCCTTATTTTATCGAGATTTGACCGAAAAAAGCAAGAAAAACGAATAATTTTAGCGAAATTTCAATTTTTTTCCTCTTTTTTCCCTTAATTTTCCTTATTTTATCGAGATTTTACCGAAAAAAGCAAGAAAAACGAATAATTTTAGCAAAATTTCAATTTTTTTCCTTTTTTTTCCCTTAATTTACCTTATTTTATCAAGATTTGACCGAAAAAAGCAAGAAAAACCTATATTTTTCGCGAAATTTCAATTTTTTTCCTCTTTTTTTCCTTCATTCTCCTCATTTAACGAGATTTGATTGAGAAAAGCAAGAAAAATGAATAATTTTATCGAAATATCAATTTTTATCCTCTTTTTTTCCCTTAATTTTCCTTATTTTATCGAGATATCACCGAAAAAAGCAATAAAAACGAATAATTTTAGCGAAATTTCAATTTTTTTCCACTTTTTTTTCCCATAATTTCCCTTATTTTATCGAGATCTGACCGAAAAAAGCAAGAAAAACGAATAATTTTAGCGAAATTTCAATTTTTTTCCTCTTTTTTTCCTTCATTCTCCTCATTTAACGAGATTTGACCGAAAAAAGCAAGAAAAACGAATAATTTTAGCGAAATATCAATTTTTATCCTCTTTTTTCCCTTAATTTTCCTTATTTTATCGAGATTTGACCGAAAAAAGCAAGAAAAACGAATAATTTTAGCGAAATTTCAATTTTTTTCCTCTTTTTTTCTCTTGATTTTCCTTATTTTATCGAGATTTGACCGAAAAATGCATGAAAAACGAATAATTTTAGCGAAATTTCAATTTTTTTCATCTTTTTTTCCCTTAAATTTCCTTACTATATCGAGAATTGACCGAAAAAAGCAAGAAAAACGAAATACATGAGCGAAATTTCAATTTTTTCCTCTTTCTTTCCCTTAATTTTCCTTATTTTATCGAGAATTCACCGAAAAAAGCAAGAAAATTGGATAATTTTAGCAAAATCTCAAATTTTTTCCTCTTTATTCCCCTTAATTTCCCTTATTTTATCGAGATTTGACCGAAATAAGCAAGAAAAACGAATAAATTTAGCGAAATATCAATTTTTATCCTGTTTTTTCCCTTAATTTTCCTTATTTTATCAAGATTTGACCGAAAAAAGCAAGAAAAACGAATAAATTTAGCGAAATATCAATTTTTATCCTGTTTTTTCCCTTAATTTTCCTTATTTTATCGAGATTTGACCGAAAAAAGCAAGAAAAACGAATAATTTTAGCGAAATTTCAATTTTTTTCATATTTTTTTCCCTTAATTTTGCTTATTTTATCGAGATTTGACAGAAAAAAGCAAGAAAAACGAGTTATTTTAGCGAAATTTCAATTTTTTTCCTCTTTTTTTCCCTTAATTTTCCTTATTTTATCGAGATTTGACCGCAAAAAGCAAGAAAAACGAATAATTTTTGCGAAATTTCCATTTTTTTCATCTTTTTTTCCCTTAATTTTTCTTACTTTATCGAGATTTGACCGAAAAAAGCAAGAAAAACGAATGATTTTAGCGAAATTTCAATTTTTTTCCTCATTTTTTCCTTCAATCTCCTCATTTAACGAGATTTGACCGAAAAAAGCAAGAAAAACGAATAATTTTAGCGAAATATCAATTTTTATCCTCTTTTTTTCCCTTAATTTTCCTTATTTTATCGAGATTTGACCGAAAAAAGCAAGAAAAACGAATAATTTTAGCGAAATTTCAATTTTTTTTTCTCTTTTTTTCCCCTAATTTTCCTTATTTTATTGAGATTTGACCGAAAAAAGCAAGAAAAACGAATAATTTTAGCGAAATTTCAATTTTTTCCCTCTTTTTTTCCCTAAATTTTCCTTATTTTATCGAGATTTCACCGAAAAAAGCAAGTAAAACGAATAATTTTAGCGAAATTTCAATTTTTTTCCTCTTTTTTTTCCTTAATTTTCCTTATTTTATCGAGATATGACCGAAAAAAGCAGGAAAAATGAATAATTTTAGTGAAATTTCAATTTTTTTCCTCATTTTTTCCTTCATTCTCCTCATTTAACGAGATTTCACCGAAAAAAAGCAAGAAAAACCAATAATTTTATCGAATTATCAATTTTTATCCTCTTTTTTCCCTTTATTTTCCTTATTTTATCGAGATTTGACCGAAAAAAGCAAGAAAAATGAATAATTTTAGTGAAATTTCAATTTTTTTCCTCATTTTTTCCTTCATTCTCCTCATTTAACGAGATTTGACCGAAAAAAGCAAGAAAAACGAATAATTTTATCGAAATATCAATTTTTATCCTCTTTTTTTCCCTTAATTTTCCTTATTTTATCGAGATTTGACCGAAAAAAGCAAGAAAAACGAAAAATTTTAGTGAAATTTCAATTTTTTTCCTCTTTTTTTCCCTTAATTTTCCTTATTATATCGAGATTTGACCGAAAAAAGCAAGAAAAACGAATCATTTTAGCGGAATTTCAATTTGTTTCCTCTTCTTTTCTCTTAATTTTCCTTATTTTATCGAGATTTGACCGAAAAAAGCAAGAAAAACGAATAATTTTAGCGAAATTTCAATTTTTTTCCTCATTTTTTCCTTCATTCTCCTCATTTAACGAGATTTGACCGAAAAAAGCAAGAAAAACGAATAATTTTATCGAAATATCAATTTTTATCCTCTTTTTTTCCCTTAATTTTCCTTATTTTATCGAGATTTGACCGAAAAAAGCAAGAAAAACGAATAAATTTAGCGAAATATCAATTTTTATCCTCTTTTTTCCCTTAATTTTCCTTATTTTATCGAGATTTGACCGAAAAAAGCAAGAAAAACGAATAATTTTAGCGAAATTTTAATTTTTTTCATCTTTTTTTCCCTTAATTTTCCTTACTTTATCGAGATTTGACCGAAAAAAGCAAGAAAAACCAATAATTTTATCGAATTATCAATTTTTATCCTCTTTTTTCCCTTAATTTTCCTTATTTTATCGAGATTTGACCGAAAAAAGCAAGAAAAACGAATAAGTTTAGCGAAATTTCAATTTTTTTCCTCTTTTTTTCCCTTAATTTTCCTTATTTTATCGAGATTTGACCGAAAAAAGCAAGAAAAACGAATAATTTTTGCGAAATTTCCATTTTTTTCATCTTTTTTTCCCTTAATTTTCCTTATTTTATCGAGATTTGACCGAAAAAAGCAAGAAAAACGAATGATTTTAGCGAAATTTCAATTTTTTTCCTCATTTTTTCCTTCATTCTCCTCATTTAACGAGATTTGACCGAAAAAAGCAAGAAAAACGAATAATTTTATCGAAATATCAATTTTTATACTCTATTTTTCCCTTAATTTTCCTTATTTTATCGAGATTTGACCGAAAAATGCAAGAAAAACGAATAATTTTTGCGAAATTTCCATATTTTTCATCTTTTTTTCCCTTAATTTTCCTTATTTTATCGAGATTTGACCGAAAAAAGCAAGAAAAACGAATAATTTTAGCAAAATATCAATTTTTATCCTCTTTTTTTCCCTTAATATTCCTTATTTTATCGAGATTTGACCGAAAAAAGCAAGAAAAACGAATAATTTTAGCGAAATTTCAATTTTTATCCTCTTTTTTTCCCTTAATTTTCCTTATTTTATCGAGATTTGACCGAGAAAAGCAAGAAAAACGAATAATTTTAGCGAAATTTCCATATTTTTCATCTTTTTTTCCCTTAATTTTCCTTATTTTATCGAGATTTGACCGAAAAAAGCAAGAAAAACGAATAATTTTAGCGAAATATCAATTTTTATCCTCTTTTTTTCCCTTAATATTCCTTATTTTATCGAGATTTGACCGAAAAAAGCAAGAAAAACGAATAATTTTAGCGAAATTTCAATTTTTATCCTCTTTTTTTCCCTTAATTTTCCTTATTTTATCGAGATTTGACCGAGAAAAGCAAGAAAAACGAATAATTTTAGCGAAATTTCAATTTTTTTCCTCTTTTTTTCCCTTAATTTTCCTTATTTTATCGAGATTTGACCGAAAAAAGCAAGAAAAACGAATAATTTTTGCGAAATTTCAATTTTTTTCCACTTTTTTTCCCTTAATTTTCCTTATTTTATCGAGATTTGACCGAAAAAAGCAAGAAAAATGAATAATTTTAGCGAAATTTCAATTTTTTTCCTCTTTTTTTCCCTTTATTTTCCTTATTTTATCGAGATTTGACCGAAAAAAGCAAGAAAAACGAATAATTTTAGCGAAATCGCAATTTTTTTCTTCCTTTTTTTTCCCTTTATTTTCCTTATTTTATCGAGATTTGACCGAAAAAAAAAAGAAAAACGAATAATTTTTGCGAAATTTCAATTTTTTTCCACTTTTTTTCCCTTAATTTTCCTTATTTTATCGAGATTTGACCGAAAAAAGCAAGAAAAACGAATAATATTAGCGAAATTTCAATTTTTTTCCTCTTTTATTCCTTCATTCTCCTCATTTAACGAGATTTGACCGAAAAAAGCAAGTAAAACGAATAATTTTCGCGGAATATCAATTTTTATCCTCTTTTTTCCCTTAATTTTCCTTATTTTATCGAGATTTTACCGAAAAAAGCAAGAAAAACGAATAATTTTAGCGAAATTTCAATTGTTTTCCTCTTTTTTCCCTTAATTTACCTTTTTTTATCGAGATTTGACCGAAAAAAGCAAGAAAAACCTATATTTTTCGCGAAATTTCAATTTTTTTCCTCTTTTTTTCCTTCATTCTCCTCATTTAACGAGATTTGATTGAGAAAAGCAAGAAAAATGAATAATTTTATCGAAATATCAATTTTTATCCTCTTTTTTTCCCTTAATTTTCCTTATTTTATCGAGATACAACCGAAAAAAGCAACAAAAACGAATAATTTTAGCGAAATTTCAATTTTTTTCCTCTTTTTTTTCCCATAATTTTCCTTATTTTATCGAGATCTGACCGAAAAAAGCAAGAAAAACGAATAATTTTAGCGAAATTTCAATTTTTTTCCTATTTTTTTCCTTCATTCTCCTCATTTAACGAGATTTGACCGAAAAAAGAAAGAAAAACGAATAATTTTATCGAAATATCAATGTTTATCCTCTTTTTTTTTTCCTTAATTTTCCTTATTTTATCGAGATCTGACCGAAAAAAGCAAGAAAAACGAATAATTTTAGCGAAATTTCAATTTTTCTCCTTTTTTTCCCTTAATTTTCCTAATTTTATCGAGATTTGACCGAAAAAAGCAAGAAAAACGAATAATTTTAGCGAAATTTCAATTTTTATCCTCTTTTTTTCCCTTAATTTTCCTTACTTTATCGAGAATTGACCGAAAAAAGCAAGAAAAACGAATAATTTTAGCGAAATATCAATTTTTATCCTCTTTTTTCCCTTAATTTTCCTTATTTTATCGAGATTTGACCGAAAAAAGCAAGAAAAACGAATAATTTTAGAGAAATTTCAATTTTTTTCCTCTTTTTTTCTCTTAATTTTCCTTATTTTATCGAGATTTGTTCGAAAAATGCATGAAAAACGAATAATTTTAGCGAAATTTCAATTTTTTTCATCTTTTTTTCCCTTAATTTTCCTTACTTTATCGAGAATTGACCGAAAAAAGCAAGAAAAACGAAATACTTTAGCGAAATTTCAATTTTTTCCTCTTTCTTTCCCTTAATTTTCCTTATTTTATCTAGAATTCACCGAAAAAAGCAAGAAAATTGGATAATTTTAGCAAAATTTCAAATTTTTTCCCCCTTATTCCCCTTAATTTCCCTTATTTTATCGAGATTTGACCGAAATAAGCAAGAAAAACGAATAAATTTAGCGAAATATCAATTTTTATCCTGTTTTTTCCCTTAATTTTCCTTATTTTATCGAGATTTGACCGAAAAAAGCAAGAAAAACGAATAATTTTTGCGAAATTTCCATATTTTTCATCTTTTTTTCCCTTAATTTTTCTTATTTTATCGAGATTTGACCGAAAAAAGCAAGAAAAACGAATAATTTTAGCGAAATATCAATTTTTATCCTCTTTTTTTCCCTTAATATTCCTTATTTTATCGAGATTTGACCGAAAAAAGCAAGAAAAACGAATAATTTTAGCGAAATTTCAATTTTTATCCTCTTTTTTTCCCTTAATTTTCCTTATTTTATCGAGATTTGACCGAGAAAAGCAAGAAAAACGAATAATTTTAGCGAAATTTCAATTTTTTTCCTCTTTTTTTCCCTTAATTTTCCTTATTTTATCGAGATTTGACCGAAAAAAGCAAGAAAAACAAATAATTTTTGCGAAATTTCAATTTTTTTCCACTTTTTTTCCCTTAATTTTCCTTATTTTATCGAGATTTGACCGAAAAAAGCAAGAAAAATGAATAATTTTAGCGAAATTTCAATTTTTTTCCTCTTCTTTTCCCTTTATTTTCCTTATTTTATCGAGATTTGACCGAAAAAAGCAAGAAAAACGAATAATTTTAGCGAAATCGCAATTTTTTTCTTCTTTTTTTTCCCTTTATTTTCCTTATTTTATCGAGATTTGACCGAAAAAAAAAAGAAAAACGAATAATTTTAGCGAAATTTCAATTTTTTTCCTCTTTTTTTCCCTTTATTTTCCTTATTTTATCGAGATTTGACCAAAAAAAGTAAGAAAAACGAATAATTTTAGCGAAATTTCAATTTTCTACATCTTTTTTTCCCTTAATTTTCCTTATTTTATCGAGATTTGACCGAAAAAAGCAAGAAAAACGAATAATTTTATCGAAATATCAATTTTTATCCTCTTTTTTCCCTTAATTTTCCTTATTTTATCAAGATTTGACCGAAAAAAGCAAGAAAAACGAATAAATTTAGCGAAATATCAATTTTTATCCTCTTTTTTCCCTTAATTTTCCTTATTTTATCGAGATTTGACCGAAAAAAGCAAGAAAAACGAATAATTTTAGCGAAATTTTAATTTTTTTCATCTTTTTTTCCCTTAATTTTCCTTACTTTATCGAGATTTGACCGAAAAAAGCAAGAAAAACCAATAATTTTATCGAATTATCAATTTATATCCTCTTTTTTCCCTTAATTTTCCTTATTTTATCGAGATTTGACCGAAAAAAGCAAGAAAAACGAATAAGTTAAGCGAAATTTCAATTTTTTTCCTCTTTTTTTCCCTTAATTTTCCTTATTTTATCGAGATTTGAAAGAAAAAAGCAAGAAAAACGAATAATTTTTGCGAAATTTCCATTTTTTTCATCTTTTTTTCCCTTAATTTTCCTTATTTTATCGAGATTTGACCGAAAAAAGCAAGAAAAACGAATGATTTTAGCGAAATTTCAATTTTTTTCCTCATTTTTTCCTTCATTCTCCTCATTTAACGAGATTTGACCGAAAAAAGCAAGAAAAACGAATAATTTTATCGAAATATCAATTTTTATCCTCTATTTTTCCCTTAATTTTCCTTATTTTATCGAGATTTGACCGAAAAATGCAAGAAAAACGAATAATTTTTGCGAAATTTTCATATTTTTCATCTTTTTTTCCCTTAATTTTCCTTATTTTATCGAGATTTGACCGAAAAAAGCAAGAAAAACGAATAATTTTAGCGAAATATCAATTTTTATCCTCTTTTTTTCCCTTAATATTCCTTATTTTATCGAGATTTGACCGAAAAAAGCAAGAAAAACGAATAATTTTAGCGAAATTTCAATTTTTATCCTCTTTTTTTCCCTTAATTTTCCTTATTTTATCGAGATTTGACCGAGAAAAGCAAGAAAAACGAATAATTTTAGCGAAATTTCCATATTTTTCATCTTTTTTTCCCTTAATTTTCCTTATTTTATCGAGATTTGACCGAAAAAAGCAAGAAAAACGAATAATTTTAGCGAAATATCAATTTTTATCCTCTTTTTTTCCCTTAATATTCCTTATTTTATCGAGATTTGACCGAAAAAAGCAAGAAAAACGAATAATTTTAGCGAAATTTCAATTTTTATCCTCTTTTTTTCCCTTAATTTTCCTTATTTTATCGAGATTTGACCGAGAAAAGCAAGAAAAACGAATAATTTTAGCGAAATTTCAATTTTTTTCCTCTTTTTTTCCCTTAATTTTCCTTATTTTATCGAGATTTGACCGAAAAAAGCAAGAAAAACGAATAATTTTTGCGAAATTTCAATTTTTTTCCACTTTTTTTCCCTTAATTTTCCTTATTTTATCGAGATTTGACCGAAAAAAGCAAGAAAAATGAATAATTTTAGCGAAATTTCAATTTTTTTCCTCTTTTTTTCCCTTAATTTTCCTTATTTTATCGAGATTTGACCGAAAAAAGCAAGAAAAACGAATAATATTAGCGAAATTTCAATTTTTTTCCTCTTTTATTCCTTCATTCACCTCATTTAACGAGATTTGACCGAAAAAAGCAAGTAAAACGAATAATTTTCGCGGAATATCAATTTTTATCCTCTTTTTTCCCTTAATTTTCCTTATTTTATCGAGATTTTACCGAAAAAAGCAAGAAAAACGAATAATTTTAGCGAAATTTCAATTTTTTTCCTCTTTTTTCCCTTAATTTACCTTATTTTATCGAGATTTGACCGAAAAAAGCAAGAAAAACCTATATTTTTCGCGAAATTTCAATTTTTTTCCTCTTTTTTTCCTTCATTCTCCTCATTTAACGAGATTTGATTGAGAAAAGCAAGAAAAATGAATAATTTTATCGAAATATCAATTTTTATCCTCTTTTTTTCCCTTAATTTTCCTTATTTTATCGAGATACAACCGAAAAAAGCAATAAAAACGAATAATTTTAGCGAAATTTCAATTTTTTTCCTCTTTTTTTTCCCATAATTTTCCTTATTTTATCGAGATCTGACCGAAAAAAGCAAGAAAAACGAATAATTTTAGCGAAATTTCAATTTTTTTCCTATTTTTTTCCTTCATTCTCCTCATTTAACGAGATTTGACCGAAAAAAGAAAGAAAAACGAATAATTTTATCGAAATATCAATGTTTATCCTCTTTTTTTTTCCTTAATTTTCCTTATTTTATCGAGATCTGACCGAAAAAAGCAAGAAAAACGAATAATTTTAGCGAAATTTCAATTTTTCTCCTTTTTTTTCCCTTAATTTTCCTAATTTTATCGAGATTTAACCGAAAAAAGCAAGAAAAACGAATAATTTTAGCGAAATTTCAATTTTTATCCTCTTTTCTTCCCTTAATTTTCCTTACTTTATCGAGAATTGACCGAAAAAAGCAAGAAAAACGAATAATTTTAGCGAAATATCAATTTTTATCCTCTTTTTTCCCTTAATTTTCCTTATTTTATCGAGATTTGACCGAAAAAAGCAAGAAAAACGAATAATTTTAGCGAAATTTCAATTTTTTTCCTCTTTTTTTCTCTTAATTTTCCTTATTTTATCGAGATTTGTTCGAAAAATGCATGAAAAACGAATAATTTTAGCGAAATTTCAATTTTTTTCATCTTTTTTTCCCTTAATTTTCCTTATTTTATCGAGATCTGACCGAAAAAAGCAAGAAAAACGAATAATTTTAGCGAAATTTCAATTTTTTTCCTATTTTTTTCCTTCATTCTCCTCATTTAACGAGATTTGACCGAAAAAAGAAAGAAAAACGAATAATTTTATCGAAATATCAATGTTTATCCTCTTTTTTTTTCCTTAATTTTCCTTATTTTATCGAGATCTGACCGAAAAAAGCAAGAAAAACGAATAATTTTAGCGAAATTTCAATTTTTCTCCTTTTTTTTCCCTTAATTTTCTTAATTTTATCGAGATTTGACCGAAAAAAGCAAGAAAAACGAATAATTTTAGCGAAATTTCAATTTTTATCCTCTTTTTTTCCCTTAATTTTCCTTACTTTATCGAGAATTGACCGAAAAAAGCAAGAAAAACGAATAATTTTAGCGAAATATCAATTTTTATCCTCTTTTTTCCCTTAATTTTCCTTATTTTATCGAGATTTGACCGAAAAAAGCAAGAAAAACGAATAATTTTAGCGAAATTTCAATTTTTTTCCCCTTTTTTTCTCTTAATTTTCCTTATTTTATCGAGATTTGTTCGAAAAATGCATGAAAAACGAATAATTTTAGCGAAATTTCAATTTTTTTTCATCTTTTTTTCCCTTAATTTTCCTTACTTTATCGAGAATTGACCGAAAAAAGCAAGAAAAACGAAATACTTTAGCGAAATTTCAATTTTTTCCTCTTTCTTTCCCTTAATTTTCCTTATTTTATCGAGATTTGACCGAAAAAAGCAAGAAAAACGAATAATTTTATCGAAATATCAATTTTTATCCTCTTTTTTTCCCTTAATTTTCCTTATTTTATCGAGATTTGACCGAAAAAAGCAAGAAAAACGAATAAATTTAGCGAAATATCAATTTTTATCCTCTTTTTTCCCTTAATTTTCCTTATTTTATCGAGATTTGACCGAAAAAAGCAAGAAAAACGAATAATTTTAGCGAAATTTTAATTTTTTTCATCTTTTTTTCCCTTAATTTTCCTTACTTTATCGAGATTTGACCGAAAAAAGCAAGAAAAACCAATAATTTTATCGAATTATCAATTTTTATCCTCTTTTTTCCCTTAATTTTCCTTATTTTATCGAGATTTGACCGAAAAAAGCAAGAAAAACGAATAAGTTTAGCAAAATTTCAATTTTTTTCCTCTTTTTTTCCCTTAATTTTCCTTATTTTATCGAGATTTGACCGAAAAAAGCATGAAAAACGAATAATTTTTGCGAAATTTCCATTTTTTTCATCTTTTTTTCCCTTAATTTTCCTTATTTTATCGAGATTTGACCGAAAAAAGCAAGAAAAACGAATGATTTTAGCGAAATTTCAATTTTTTTCCTCATTTTTTCCTTCAAGCTCCTCATTTAACGAGATTTGACCGAAAAAAGCAAGAAAAACGAATAATTTTATCGAAATATCAATTTTTATCCTCTATTTTTCCCTTAATTTTCCTTATTTTATCGAGATTTGACCGAAAAATGCAAGAAAAACGAATAATTTTTGCGAAATTTCCATATTTTTCATCTTTTTTTCCCTTAATTTTCCTTATTTTATCGAGATTTGACCGAAAAAAGCAAGAAAAACGAATAATTTTAGCGAAATATCAATTTTTATCCTCTTTTTTTCCCTTAATATTCCTTATTTTATCGAGATTTGACCGAAAAAAGCAAGAAAAACGAATAATTTTAGCGAAATTTCAATTTTTATCCTCTTTTTTTCCCTTAATTTTCCTTATTTTATCGAGATTTGACCGAAAAAAGCAAGAAAAACGAATAATTTTAGCGAAATTTCCATATTTTTCATCTTTTTTTCCCTTAATTTTCCTTATTTTATCGAGATTTGACCGAAAAAAGCAAGAAAAACGAATAATTTTAGCGAAATATCAATTTTTATCCTCTTTTTTTCCCTTAATATTCCTTATTTTATCGAGATTTGACCGAAAAAAGCAAGAAAAACGAATAATTTTAGCGAAATTTCAATTTTTATCCTCTTTTTTTCCCTTAATTTTCCTTATTTTATCGAGATTTGACCGAGAAAAGCAAGAAAAACGAATTATTTTAGCGAAATTTCAATTTTTTTCCTCTTTTTTCCCTTAATTTTCCTTATTTTATCGAGATTTTACCGAAAAAAGCAAGAAAAACGAATAATTTTAGCGAAATTTCAATTTTTTTCCTCTTTTTTCCCTTATTTTACCTTATTTTATCGAGATTTGACCGAAAAAAGCAAGAAAAACCTATATTTTTCGCGAAATTTCAATTTTTTTCCTCTTTTTTTCCTTCATTCTCCTCATTTAACGAGATTTGATTGAGAAAAGCAAGAAAAATGAATAATTTTATCGAAATATCAATTTTTATCCTCTTTTTTTCCCTTAATTTTCCTTATTTTATCGAGATACAACCGAAAAAAGCAATAAAAACGAATAATTTTAGCGAAATTTCAATTTTTTTCCTCTTTTTTTTCCCATAATTTTCCTTATTTTATCGAGATCTGACCGAAAAAAGCAAGAAAAACGAATAATTTTAGCGAAATTTCAATTTTTTTCCTATTTTTTTCCTTCATTCTCCTCATTTAACGAGATTTGACCGAAAAAAGAAAGAAAAACGAATAATTTTATCGAAATATCAATGTTTATCCTCTTTTTTTTTCCTTAATTTTCCTTATTTTATCGAGATCTGACCGAAAAAAGCAAGAAAAACGAATAATTTTAGCGAAATTTCAATTTTTCTCCTTTTTTTTCCCTTAATTTTCTTAATTTTATCGAGATTTGACCGAAAAAAGCAAGAAAAACGAATAATTTTAGCGAAATTTCAATTTTTATCCTCTTTTTTTCCCTTAATTTTCCTTACTTTATCGAGAATTGACCGAAAAAAGCAAGAAAAACGAATAATTTTAGCGAAATATCAATTTTTATCCTCTTTTTTCCCTTAATTTTCCTTATTTTATCGAGATTTGACCGAAAAAAGCAAGAAAAACGAATAATTTTAGCGAAATATCAATTTTTATCCTCTTTTTTTCCCTTAATATTCCTTATTTTATCGAGATTTGACCGAAAAAAGCAAGAAAAACGAATAATTTTAGCGAAATTTCAATTTTTATCCTCTTTTTTTCCCTTAATTTTCCTTATTTTATCGAGATTTGACCGAGAAAAGCAAGAAAAACGAATTATTTTAGCGAAATTTCAATTTTTTTCCTCTTTTTTTCCCTTAATTTTCCTTATTTTATCGAGATTTGACCGAAAAAAGCAAGAAAAACGAATAATTTTTGCGAAATTTCAATTTTTTTCCACTTTTTTTCCCTTAATTTTCCTTATTCTATCGAGATTTGACCGAAAAAAGCAAGAAAAATGAATAATTTTAGCGAAATTTCAATTTTTTTCCTCTTTTTTTCCCTTTATTTTCCTTATTTTATCGAGATTTGACCGAAAAAAGCAAGAAAAACGAATAATTTTAGCGAAATCGCAATTTTTTTCTTCTTTTTTTTCCCTTTATTTTCCTTATTTTATCGAGATTTGACCGAAAAAAAAAAGAAAAACGAATAATTTTTGCGAAATTTCAATTTTTTTCCACTTTTTTTCCCTTAATTTTCCTTATTTTATCGAGATTTGACCGAAAAAAGCAAGAAAAACGAATAATATTAGCGAAATTTCAATTTTTTTCCTCTTTTATTCCTTCATTCTCCTCATTTAACGAGATTTGACCGAAAAAAGCAAGTAAAACGAATAATTTTCGCGGAATATCAATTTTTATCCTCTTTTTTCCCTTAATTTTCCTTATTTTATCGAGATTTTACCGAAAAAAGCAAGAAAAACGAATAATTTTAGCGAAATTTCAATTTTTTTCCTCTTTTTTCCCTTAATTTACCTTATTTTATCGAGATTTGACCGAAAAAAGCAAGAAAAACCTATATTTTTCGCGAAATTTCAATTTTTTTCCTCTTTTTTTCCTTCATTCTCCTCATTTAACGAGATTTGATTGAGAAAAGCAAGAAAAACGAATAATTTTAGCGAAATATCAATTTTTATCCTCTTTTTTCCCTTAATTTTCCTTATTTTATCGAGATTTGACCGAAAAAAGCAAGAAAAACGAATAATTTTAGCGAAATTTCAATTTTTTTCCTCTTTTTTTCTCTTAATTTTCCTTATTTTATCGAGATTTGTTCGAAAAATGCATGAAAAACGAATAATTTTAGCGAAATTTCAATTTTTTTCATCTTTTTTTCCCTTAATTTTCCTTACTTTATCGAGAATTGACCGAAAAAAGCAAGAAAAACGAAATACTTTAGCGAAATTTCAATTTTTTCCTCTTTCTTTCCCTTAATTTTCCTTATTTTATCGAGAATTCACCGAAAAAAGCAAGAAAATTGGATAATTTTAGCAAAATTTCAAATTTTTTCCCCCTTATTCCCCTTAATTTCCCTTATTTTATCGAGATTTGACCGAAATAAGCAAGAAAAACGAATAAATTTAGCGAAATATCAATTTTTATCCTGTTTTTTCCCTTAATTTTCCTTATTTTATCGAGATTTGACCGAAAAAAGCAAGAAAAACGAATAATTTTTGCGAAATTTCCATATTTTTCATCTTTTTTTCCCTTAATTTTCCTTATTTTATCGAGATTTGACCGAAAAAAGCAAGAAAAACGAATAATTTTAGCGAAATATCAATTTTTATCCTCTTTTTTTCCCTTAATATTCCTTATTTTATCGAGATTTGACCGAAAAAAGCAAGAAAAACGAATAATTTTAGCGAAATTTCAATTTTTATCCTCTTTTTTTCCCTTAATTTTCCTTATTTTATCGAGATTTGACCGAGAAAAGCAAGAAAAACGAATAATTTTAGCGAAATTTCAATTTTTTTCCTCTTTTTTTCCCTTAATTTTCCTTATTTTATCGAGATTTGACCGAAAAAAGCAAGAAAAACGAATAATTTTTGCGAAATTTCAATTTTTTTCCACTTTTTTTCCCTTAATTTTCCTTATTTTATCGAGATTTGACCGAAAAAAGCAAGAAAAATGAATAATTTTAGCGAAATTTCAATTTTTTTCCTCTTTTTTTCCCTTTATTTTCCTTATTTTATCGAGATTTGACCGAAAAAAGCAAGAAAAACGAATAATTTTAGCGAAATCGCAATTTTTTTCTTCTTTTTTTTCCCTTTATTTTCCTTATTTTATCGAGATTTGACCGAAAAAAAAAAAGAAAAACGAATAATTTTTGCGAAATTTCAATTTTTTTCCACTTTTTTTCCCTTAATTTTCCTTATTTTATCGAGATTTGACCGAAAAAAGCAAGAAAAACGAATAATATTAGCGAAATTTCAATTTTTTTCCTCTTTTATTCCTTCATTCTCCTCATTTAACGAGATTTGACCGAAAAAAGCAAGTAAAACGAATAATTTTCGCGGAATATCAATTTTTATCCTCTTTTTTCCCTTAATTTTCCTTATTTTATCGAGATTTCACCGAAAAAAGCAAGAAAAACGAATAATGTTAGCGATATTTCAATTTGTTTCCTCTTTTTTTCTCTTAATATTCCTTATTTTATCGAGATTTGACCGAAAAAAGCAAGAAAAACGAATAATTTTATCGAAATTTCAATTTTTTTCCTCTTTTTTCCCTTAATTTTCCTTATTTTATCGAGATTTTACCGAAAAAAGCAAGAAAAACGAATAATTTTAGCGAAATTTCAATTTTTTTCCTCTTTTTTCCCTTATTTTACCTTATTTTATCGAGATTTGACCGAAAAAAGCAAGAAAAACCTATATTTTTCGCGAAATTTCAATTTTTTTCCTCTTTTTTTCCTTCATTCTCCTCATTTAACGAGATTTGATTGAGAAAAGCAAGAAAAATGAATAATTTTATCGAAATATCAATTTTTATCCTCTTTTTTTCCCTTAATTTTCCTTATTTTATCGAGATACAACCGAAAAAAGCAATAAAAACGAATAATTTTAGCGAAATTTCAATTTTTTTCCTCTTTTTTTTCCCATAATTTTCCTTATTTTATCGAGATCTGACCGAAAAAAGCAAGAAAAACGAATAATTTTAGCGAAATTTCAATTTTTTTCCTATTTTTTTCCTTCATTCTCCTCATTTAACGAGATTTGACCGAAAAAAGAAAGAAAAACGAATAATTTTATCGAAATATCAATGTTTATCCTCTTTTTTTTTCCTTAATTTTCCTTATTTTATCGAGATCTGACCGAAAAAAGCAAGAAAAACGAATAATTTTAGCGAAATTTCAATTTTTCTCCTTTTTTTTCCCTTAATTTTCTTAATTTTATCGAGATTTGACCGAAAAAAGCAAGAAAAACGAATAATTTTAGCGAAATTTCAATTTTTATCCTCTTTTTTTCCCTTAATTTTCCTTACTTTATCGAGAATTGACCGAAAAAAGCAAGAAAAACGAATAATTTTAGCGAAATATCAATTTTTATCCTCTTTTTTCCCTTAATTTTCCTTATTTTATCGAGATTTGACCGAAAAAAGCAAGAAAAACGAATAATTTTAGCGAAATTTCAATTTTTTTCCCCTTTTTTTCTCTTAATTTTCCTTATTTTATCGAGATTTGTTCGAAAAATGCATGAAAAACGAATAATTTTAGCGAAATTTCAATTTTTTTCATCTTTTTTTCCCTTAATTTTCCTTACTTTATCGAGAATTGACCGAAAAAAGCAAGAAAAACGAAATACTTTAGCGAAATTTCAATTTTTTCCTCTTTCTTTCCCTTAATTTTTCCTTATTTTATCGAGATTTGACCGAAAAAAGCAAGAAAAACGGATAATTTTATCGAAATATCAATTTTTATCCTCTTTTTTTCCCTTAATTTTCCTTATTTTATCGAGATTTGACCGAAAAAAGCAAGAAAAACGAATAAATTTAGCGAAATATCAATTTTTATCCTCTTTTTTCCCTTAATTTTCCTTATTTTATCGAGATTTGACCGAAAAAAGCAAGAAAATCGAATAATTTTAGCGAAATTTTAATTTTTTTCATCTTTTTTTCCCTTAATTTTCCTTACTTTATCGAGATTTGACCGAAAAAAGCAAGAAAAACCAATAATTTTATCGAATTATCAATTTTTATCCTCTTTTTTCCCTTAATTTTCCTTATTTTATCGAGATTTGACCGAAAAAAGCAAGAAAAACGAATAAGTTTAGCGAAATTTCAATTTTTTTCCTCTTTTTTTCCCTTAATTTTCCTTATTTTATCGAGATTTGACCGAAAAAAGCATGAAAAACGAATAATTTTTGCGAAATTTCCATTTTTTTCATCTTTTTTTCCCTTAATTTTCCTTATTTTATCGAGATTTGACCGAAAAAAGCAAGAAAAACGAATGATTTTAGCGAAATTTCAATTTTTTTCCTCATTTTTTCCTTCAAGCTCCTCATTTAACGAGATTTGACCGAAAAAAGCAAGATAAACGAATAATTTTATCGAAATATCAATTTTTATCCTCTATTTTTCCCTTAATTTTCCTTATTTTATCGAGATTTGACCGAAAAATGCAAGAAAAACGAATAATTTTTGCGAAATTTCCATATTTTTCATCTTTTTTTCCCTTAATTTTCCTTATTTTATCGAGATTTGACCGAAAAAAGCAAGAAAAACGAATAATTTTAGCGAAATATCAATTTTTATCCTCTTTTTTTCCCTTAATATTCCTTATTTTATCGAGATTTGACCGAAAAAAGCAAGAAAAACGAATAATTTTAGCGAAATTTCAATTTTTATCCTCTTTTTTTCCCTTAATTTTCCTTATTTTATCGAGATTTGACCGAGAAAAGCAAGAAAAACGAATAATTTTAGCGAAATTTCCATATTTTTCATCTTTTTTTCCCTTAATTTTCCTTATTTTATCGAGATTTGACCGAAAAAAGCAAGAAAAACGAATAATTTTAGCGAAATATCAATTTTTATCCTCTTTTTTTCCCTTAATATTCCTTATTTTATCGAGATTTGACCGAAAAAAGCAAGAAAAACGAATAATTTTAGCGAAATTTCAATTTTTATCCTCTTTTTTTCCCTTAATTTTCCTTATTTTATCGAGATTTGACCAAGAAAAGCAAGAAAAACGAATTATTTTAGCGAAATTTCAATTTTTTTTTTTTTTTTCCCTTAATTTTCCTTATTTTATCGAGATTTGACCGAAAAAAGCAAGAAAAACGAATAATTTTTGCGAAATTTCAATTTTTTTCCACTTTTTTTCCCTTAATTTTCCTTATTCTATCGAGATTTTACCGAAAAAAGCAAGAAAAATGAATAATTTTAGCGAAATTTCAATTTTTTTCCTCTTTTTTTCCCTTTATTTTCCTTATTTTATCGAGATTTGACCGAAAAAAGCAAGAAAAACGAATAATTTTAGCGAAATCGCAATTTTTTTCTTCTTTTTTTTCCCTTTATTTTCCTTATTTTATCGAGATTTGACCGAAAAAAAAAAGAAAAACGAATAATTTTTGCGAAATTTCAATTTTTTTCCACTTTTTTTCCCTTAATTTTCCTTATTTTATCGAGATTTGACCGAAAAAAGCAAGAAAAACGAATAATATTAGCGAAATTTCAATTTTTTTCCTCTTTTATTCCTTCATTCTCCTCATTTAACGAGATTTGACCGAAAAAAGCAAGTAAAACGAATAATTTTCGCGGAATATCAATTTTTATCCTCTTTTTTCCCTTAATTTTCCTTATTTTATCGAGATTTTACCGAAAAAAGCAAGAAAAACGAATAATTTTAGCGAAATTTCAATTTTTTTCCTCTTTTTTCCCTTAATTTACCTTATTTTATCGAGATTTGACCGAAAAAAGCAAGAAAAACCTATATTTGTCGCGAAATTTCAATTTTTTTCCTCTTTTTTTCCTTCATTCTCCTCATTTAACGAGATTTGATTGAGAAAAGCAAGAAAAATGAATAATTTTATCTAAATATCAATTTTTATCCTCTTTTTTTCCCTTAATTTTCCTTATTTTATCGAGATACAACCGAAAAAAGCAATAAAAACGAATAATTTTAGCAAAATTTCAATTTTTTTCCTCTTTTTTTTCCCATAATTTTCCTTATTTTATCGAGATCTGACCGAAAAAAGCAAGAAAAACGAATAATTTTAGCGAAATTTCAATTTTTTTCCTATTTTTTTCCTTCATTCTCCTCATTTAACGAGATTTGACCGAAAAAAGAAAGAAAAACAAATAATTTTATCGAAATATCAATGTTTATCCTCTTTTTTTTTCCTTAATTTTCCTTATTTTATCGAGATCTGACCGAAAAAAGCAAGAAAAACGAATAATTTTAGCGAAATTTCAATTTTTCTCCTTTTTTTTCCCTTAATTTTCCTAATTTTATCGAGATTTGACCGAAAAAAGCAAGAAAAACGAATAATTTTAGCGAAATTTCAATTTTTATCCTCTTTTTTTCCCTTAATTTTCCTTACTTTATCGAGAATTGACCGAAATAAGCAAGAAAAACGAATAATTTTAGCGAAATTTCAATTTTTATCCTCTTTTTTTCCCTTAATTTTCCTTACTTTATCGAGAATTGACCGAAAAAAGCAAGAAAAACGAAATACTCTAGCGAAATTTCAATTTTTTCCTCTTTCTTTCCCTTAATTTTCCTTATTTTATCGAGAATTCACCGAAAAAAGCAAGAAAATTGGATAATTTTAGCAAAATTTCAAATTTTTTCCCCCTTATTCCCCTTAATTTCCCTTATTTTATCGAGATTTGACCGAAATAAGCAAGAAAAACGAATAAATTTAGCGAAATATCAATTTTTATCCTGTTTTTTCCCTTAATTTTCCTTATTTTATCGAGATTTGACCGAAAAAAGCAAGAAAAACGAATAATTTTTGCGAAATTTCCATATTTTTCATCTTTTTTTCCCTTAATTTTCCTTATTTTATCGAGATTTGACCGAAAAAAGCAAGAAAAACGAATAATTTTAGCGAAATATCAATTTTTATCCTCTTTTTTTCCCTTAATATTCCTTATTTTATCGAGATTTGACCGAAAAAAGCAAGAAAAACGAATAATTTTAGCGAAATTTCAATTTTTATCCTCTTTTTTTCCCTTAATTTTCCTTATTTTATCGAGATTTGACCGAGAAAAGCAAGAAAAACGAATAATTTTAGCGAAATTTCAATTTTTTTCCTCTTTTTTTCCCTTAATTTTCCTTATTTTATCGAGATTTGACCGAAAAAAGCAAGAAAAACGAATAATTTTTGCGAAATTTCAATTTTTTTCCACTTTTTTTCCCTTAATTTTCCTTATTTTATCGAGATTTGACCGAAAAAAGCAAGAAAAATGAATAATTTTAGCGAAATTTCAATTTTTTTCCTCTTTTTTTCCCTTTATTTTCCTTATTTTATCGAGATTTGACCGAAAAAAAAAAGAAAAACGAATAATTTTTGCGAAATTTCAATTTTTTTCCACTTTTTTTCCCTTAATTTTCCTTATTTTATCGAGATTTGACCGAAAAAAGCAAGAAAAACGAATAATATTAGCGAAATTTCAATTTTTTTCCTCTTTTATTCCTTCATTCTCCTCATTTAACGAGATTTGACCGAAAAAAGCAAGTAAAACGAATAATTTTCGCGGAATATCAATTTTTATCCTCTTTTTTCCCTTAATTTTCCTTATTTTATCGAGATTTCACCGAAAAAAGCAAGAAAAACGAATAATGTTAGCGATATTTCAATTTGTTTCCTCTTTTTTTCTCTTAATATTCCTTATTTTATCGAGATTTGACCGAAAAAAGCAAGAAAAACGAATAATTTTATCGAAATTTCAATTTTTTTCCTCTTTTTTCCCTTAATTTTCCTTATTTTATCGAGATTTTACCGAAAAAAGCAAGAAAAACGAATAATTTTAGCGAAATTTCAATTTTTTTCCTCTTTTTTCCCTTATTTTACCTTATTTTATCGAGATTTGACCGAAAAAAGCAAGAAAAACCTATATTTTTCGCGAAATTTCAATTTTTTTCCTCTTTTTTTCCTTCATTCTCCTCATTTAACGAGATTTGATTGAGAAAAGCAAGAAAAATGAATAATTTTATCGAAATATCAATTTTTATCCTCTTTTTTTCCCTTAATTTTCCTTATTTTATCGAGATACAACCGAAAAAAGCAATAAAAACGAATAATTTTAGCGAAATTTCAATTTTTTTCCTCTTTTTTTTCCCATAATTTTCCTTATTTTATCGAGATCTGACCGAAAAAAGCAAGAAAAACGAATAATTTTAGCGAAATTTCAATTTTTTTCCTATTTTTTTCCTTCATTCTCCTCATTTAACGAGATTTGACCGAAAAAAGAAAGAAAAACGAATAATTTTATCGAAATATCAATGTTTATCCACTTTTTTTTTCCTTAATTTTCCTTATTTTATCGAGATCTGACCGAGAAAAGCAAGAAAAACGAATAATTTTAGCGAAATTTCAATTTTTTTCCTCTTTTTTTCCCTTAATTTTCCTTATTTTATCGAGATTTGACCGAAAAAAGCAAGAAAAACGAATAATTTTTGCGAAATTTCAATTTTTTTCCACTTTTTTTCCCTTAATTTTCCTTATTTTATCGAGATTTGACCGAAAAAAGCAAGAAAAATGAATAATTTTAGCGAAATTTCAATTTTTTTCCTCTTTTTTTCCCTTTATTTTCCTTATTTTATCGAGATTTGACCGAAAAAAAAAAGAAAAACGAATAATTTTTGCGAAATTTCAATTTTTTTCCTCTTTTTTTCCCTTAATTTTCCTTATTTTATCGAGATTTGACCGAAAAAAGCAAGAAAAACGAATAATATTAGCGAAATTTCAATTTTTTTCCTCTTTTATTCCTTCATTCTCCTCATTTAACGAGATTTGACCGAAAAAAGCAAGTAAAACGAATAATTTTCGCGGAATATCAATTTTTATCCTCTTTTTTCCCTTAATTTTCCTTATTTTATCGAGATTTCACCGAAAAAAGCAAGAAAAACGAATAATGTTAGCGATATTTCAATTTGTTTCCTCTTTTTTTCTCTTAATATTCCTTATTTTATCGAGATTTGACCGAAAAAAGCAAGAAAAACGAATAATTTTATCGAAATTTCAATTTTTTTCCTCTTTTTTCCCTTAATTTTCCTTATTTTATCGAGATTTTACCGAAAAAAGCAAGAAAAACGAATAATTTTAGCGAAATTTCAATTTTTTTCCTCTTTTTTCCCTTATTTTACCTTATTTTATCGAGATTTGACCGAAAAAAGCAAGAAAAACCTATATTTTTCGCGAAATTTCAATTTTTTTCCTCTTTTTTTCCTTCATTCTCCTCATTTAACGAGATTTGATTGAGAAAAGCAAGAAAAATGAATAATTTTATCGAAATATCAATTTTTATCCTCTTTTTTTCCCTTAATTTTCCTTATTTTATCGAGATACAACCGAAAAAAGCAATAAAAACGAATAATTTTAGCGAAATTTCAATTTTTTTCCTCTTTTTTTTCCCATAATTTTCCTTATTTTATCGAGATCTGACCGAAAAAAGCAAGAAAAACGAATAATTTTAGCGAAATTTCAATTTTTTTCCTATTTTTTTCCTTCATTCTCCTCATTTAACGAGATTTGACCGAAAAAAGAAAGAAAAACGAATAATTTTATCGAAATATCAATGTTTATCCTCTTTTTTTTTCCTTAATTTTCCTTATTTTATCGAGATCTGACCGAAAAAAGCAAGAAAAACGAATAATTTTAGGGAAATTTCAATTTTTCTCCTTTTTTTTCCCTTAATTTTCCTAATTTTATCGAGATTTGACCGAAAAAAGCAAGAAAAACGAATAATTTTAGCGAAATTTCAATTTTTATCCTCTTTTTTTCCCTTAATTTTCCTTACTTTATCGAGAATTGACCGAAAAAAGCAAGAAAAACGAATAATTTTAGCGAAATATCAATTTTTATCCTCTTTTTTCCCTTAATTTTCCTTATTTTATCGAGATTTGACCGAAAAAAGCAAGAAAAACGAATAATTTTAGCGAAATTTCAATTTTTTTCCTCTTTTTTTCTCTTAATTTTCCTTATTTTATCGAGATTTGTTCGAAAAATGCATGAAAAACGAATAATTTTAGCGAAATTTCAATTTTTTTCATCTTTTTTTCCCTTAATTTTCCTTATTTTATCGAGAATTGACCGAAAAAAGCAAGAAAAACGAAATACTTTAGCGAAATTTCAATTTTTTCCTCTTTCTTTCCCTTAATTTTCCTTATTTTATCGAGAATTCACCGAAAAAAGCAAGAAAATTGGATAATTTTAGCAAAATTTCAAATTTTTTCCTCCTTATTCCCCTTAATTTCCCTTATTTTATCGAGATTTGACCGAAATAAGCAAGAAAAACGAATAAATTTAGCGAAATATCAATTTTTATCCTGTTTTTTCCCTTAATTTTCCTTATTTTATCGAGATTTGACCGAAAAAAGCAAGAAAAACGAATAAATTTAGCGAAATATCAATTTTTATCCTGTTTTTTCCCTTAATTTTCCTTATTTTATCGAGATTTGACCGAAAAAAGCAAGAAAAACGAATAAATTTAGCGAAATATCAATTTTTATCCTGTTTTTTCCCTTAATTTTCCTTATTTTATCGAGATTTGACCGAAAAAAGCAAGAAAAACGAATAAATTTAGCGAAATATCAATTTTTATCCTGTTTTTTCCCTTAATTTTCCTTATTTTATCGAGATTTGACCGAAAAAAGCAAGAAAAACGAATAATTTTAGCGAAATTTCAATTTTTTTCCTCTTTTTTTCCCTTTATTTTCCTTATTTTATCGAGATTTTACCAAAAAAAGTAAGAAAAACGAATAATTTTAGCGAAATTTCAATTTTCTACATCTTTTTTTCCCTTAATTTTCCTTATTTTATCGAGATTTGACCGAAAAAAGCAAGAAAAACGAATAATTTTAGCGAAATCGCAATTTTTGTCTTCTTTTTTTTCCCTTTATTTTCCTTATTTTATCGAGATTTGACCGAAAAAAAAAGGAAACAAATAATTATAGCGAAATTTCAATTTTCTACATCTTTTTTTCCCTTAATTTTCCTTATTTTATCGAGATTTTACCGAAAAAAGTTAGAAAAACGAATAATATTAGCGAAATTTCAATTTTTTTCCTCTTTTATTCCTTCATTCTCCTCATTTAACGAGATTTGACCGAAAAAAGCAAGTAAAACGAATAATTTTCGCGGAATATCAATTTTTATCCTCTTTTTTCCCTTAATTTTCCTTATTTTATCGAGATTTCACCGAAAAAAGCAAGAAAAACGAATAATGTTAGCGATATTTCAATTTGTTTCCTCTTTTTTTCTCTTAATATTCCTTATTTTATCGCGATTTGACCGAAAAAAGCAAGAAAAACGAATAATTTTAGCGAAATTTCAATTTTTATCCTCTTTTTTTCCCTTAATTTTCCTTACTTTATCGAGAATTGACCGAAAAAAGCAAGAAAAACGAATAATTTTAGCGAAATATCAATTTTTATCCTCTTTTTTCCCTTAATTTTCCTTATTTTATCGAGATTTGACCGAAAAAAGCAAGAAAAACGAATAATTTTAGCGAAATTTCAATTTTTTTCCTCTTTTTTTCTCTTAATTTTCCTTATTTTATCGAGATTTGTTCGAAAAATGCATGAAAAACGAATAATTTTAGCGAAATTTCAATTTTTTTCATCTTTTTTTCCCTTAATTTTCCTTACTTTATCGAGAATTGACCGAAAAAAGCAAGAAAAACGAAATACTCTAGCGAAATTTCAATTTTTTCCTCTTTCTTTCCCTTAATTTTTCTTATTTTATCGAGAATTCACCGAAAAAAGCAAGAAAATTGGATAATTTTAGCAAAATTTCAAATTTTTTCCCCCTTATTCCCCTTAATTTCCCTTATTTTATCGAGATTTGACCGAAATAAGCAAGAAAAACGAATAAATTTAGCGAAATATCAATTTTTATCCTGTTTTTTCCCTTAATTTTCCTTATTTTATCGAGATTTGACCGAAAAAAGCAAGAAAAACGAATAATTTTTGCGAAATTTCCATATTTTTCATCTTTTTTTCCCTTAATTTTCCTTATTTTATCGAGATTTGACCGAAAAAAGCAAGAAAAACGAATAATTTTAGCGAAATATCAATTTTTATCCTCTTTTTTTCCCTTAATATTCCTTATTTTATCGAGATTTGACCGAAAAAAGCAAGAAAAACGAATAATTTTAGCGAAATTTCAATTTTTATCCTCTTTTTTTCCCTTAATTTTCCTTATTTTATCGAGATTTGACCGAGAAAAGCAAGAAAAACGAATAATTTTAGCGAAATTTCATTTTTTTCCTCTTTTTTTCCCTTAATTTTCCTTATTTTATCGAGATTTGACCGAAAAAAGCAAGAAAAACGAATAATTTTTGCGAAATTTCAATTTTTTTCCACTTTTTTTCCCTTAATTTTCCTTATTTTATCGAGATCTGACCGAAAAAAGCAAGAAAAACGAATAATTTTAGCGAAATTTCAATTTTTTTCCTATTTTTTTCCTTCATTCTCCTCATTTAACGAGATTTGACCGAAAAAAGAAAGAAAAACGAATAATTTTATCGAAATATCAATGTTTATCCTCTTTTTTTTTCCTTAATTTTCCTTATTTTATCGAGATCTGACCGAAAAAAGCAAGAAAAACGAATAATTTTAGGGAAATTTCAATTTTTCTCCTTTTTTTTCCCTTAATTTTCCTAATTTTATCGAGATTTGACCGAAAAAAGCAAGAAAAACGAATAATTTTAGCGAAATTTCAATTTTTATCCTCTTTTTTTCCCTTAATTTTCCTTACTTTATCGAGAATTGACCGAAAAAAGCAAGAAAAACGAATAATTTTAGCGAAATATCAATTTTTATCCTCTTTTTTCCCTTAATTTTCCTTATTTTATCGAGATTTGACCGAAAAAAGCAAGAAAAACGAATAATTTTAGCGAAATTTCAATTTTTTTCCTCTTTTTTTCTCTTAATTTTCCTTATTTTATCGAGATTTGTTCGAAAAATGCATGAAAAACGAATAATTTTAGCGAAATTTCAATTTTTTTCATCTTTTTTTCCCTTAATTTTCCTTATTTTATCGAGAATTGACCGAAAAAAGCAAGAAAAACGAAATACTTTAGCGAAATTTCAATTTTTTCCTCTTTCTTTCCCTTAATTTTCCTTATTTTATCGAGAATTCACCGAAAAAAGCAAGAAAATTGGATAATTTTAGCAAAATTTCAAATTTTTTCCTCCTTATTCCCCTTAATTTCCCTTATTTTATCGAGATTTGACCGAAATAAGCAAGAAAAACGAATAAATTTAGCGAAATATCAATTTTTATCCTGTTTTTTCCCTTAATTTTCCTTATTTTATCGAGATTTGACCGAAAAAAGCAAGAAAAACGAATAAATTTAGCGAAATATCAATTTTTATCCTGTTTTTTTCCCTTAATTTTCCTTATTTTATCGAGATTTGACCGAAAAAAGCAAGAAAAACGAATAAATTTAGCGAAATATCAATTTTTATCCTGTTTTTTCCCTTAATTTTCCTTATTTTATCGAGATTTGACCGAAAAAAGCAAGAAAAACGAATAAATTTAGCGAAATATCAATTTTTATCCTGTTTTTTCCCTTAATTTACCTTATTTTATCGAGATTTGACCGAAAAAAGCAAGAAAAACGAATAATTTTAGCGAAATTTCAATTTTTTTCCTCTTTTTTTCCCTTTATTTTCCTTATTTTATCGAGATTTTACCAAAAAAAGTAAGAAAAACGAATAATTTTAGCGAAATTTCAATTTTCTACATCTTTTTTTCCCTTAATTTTCCTTATTTTATCGAGATTTTACCGAAAAAAGTTAGAAAAACGAATAATATTAGCGAAATTTCAATTTTTTTCCTCTTTTATTCCTTCATTCTCCTCATTTAACGAGATTTGACCGAAAAAAGCAAGTAAAACGAATAATTTTCGCGGAATATCAATTTTTATCCTCTTTTTTCCCTTAATTTTCCTTATTTTATCGAGATTTCACCGAAAAAAGCAAGAAAAACGAATAATGTTAGCGATATTTCAATTTGTTTCCTCTTTTTTTCTCTTAATATTCCTTATTTTATCGCGATTTGACCGAAAAAAGCAAGAAAAACGAATAATTTTAGCGAAATTTCAATTTTTATCCTCTTTTTTTCCCTTAATTTTCCTTACTTTATCGAGAATTGACCGAAAAAAGCAAGAAAAACGAATAATTTTAGCGAAATATCAATTTTTATCCTCTTTTTTCCCTTAATTTTCCTTATTTTATCGAGATTTGACCGAAAAAAGCAAGAAAAACGAATAATTTTAGCGAAATTTCAATTTTTTTCCTCTTTTTTTCTCTTAATTTTCCTTATTTTATCGAGATTTGTTCGAAAAATGCATGAAAAACGAATAATTTTAGCGAAATTTCAATTTTTTTCATCTTTTTTTCCCTTAATTTTCCTTACTTTATCGAGAATTGACCGAAAAAAGCAAGAAAAACGAAATACTCTAGCGAAATTTCAATTTTTTCCTCTTTCTTTCCCTTAATTTTTCTTATTTTATCGAGAATTCACCGAAAAAAGCAAGAAAATTGGATAATTTTAGCAAAATTTCAAATTTTTTCCCCCTTATTCCCCTTAATTTCCCTTATTTTATCGAGATTTGACCGAAATAAGCAAGAAAAACGAATAAATTTAGCGAAATATCAATTTTTATCCTGTTTTTTCCCTTAATTTTCCTTATTTTATCGAGATTTGACCGAAAAAAGCAAGAAAAACGAATAATTTTTGCGAAATTTCCATATTTTTCATCTTTTTTTCCCTTAATTTTCCTTATTTTATCGAGATTTGACCGAAAAAAGCAAGAAAAACGAATAATTTTAGCGAAATATCAATTTTTATCCTCTTTTTTTCCCTTAATATTCCTTATTTTATCGAGATTTGACCGAAAAAAGCAAGAAAAACGAATAATTTTAGCGAAATTTCAATTTTTATCCTCTTTTTTTCCCTTAATTTTCCTTATTTTATCGAGATTTGACCGAGAAAAGCAAGAAAAACGAATAATTTTAGCGAAATTTCATTTTTTTCCTCTTTTTTTCCCTTAATTTTCCTTATTTTATCGAGATTTGACCGAAAAAAGCAAGAAAAACGAATAATTTTTGCGAAATTTCAATTTTTTTCCACTTTTTTTCCCTTAATTTTCCTTATTTTATCGAGATTTGACCGAAAAAAGCAAGAAAAATGAATAATTTTAGCGAAATTTCAATTTTTTCCTCTTTTTTTCCCTTTATTTTCCTTATTTTATCGAGATTTGACCGAAAAAAAAAAGAAAAACGAATAATTTTTGCGAAATTTCAATTTTTTTCCACTTTTTTTCCCTTAATTTTCCTTATTTTATCGAGATTTGACCGAAAAAAGCAAGAAAAACGAATAATATTAGCGAAATTTCAATTTTTTTCCTCTTTTATTCCTTCATTCTCCTCATTTAACGAGATTTCTACATCTACATCTACATTAATACCCTACAAGCCGCCTTTCGGCGTGTGGCAGGGGGTGTAAACACCAGTTGAATCTAAATTACTTCCTTATTCGATTATTGTCACGTATTGTTCGCGGAAAGAATGAATCTCTGAAACGATTCGTCCTAGCATCTATTTCTCTTAACTTACGGTCATTATCGGATCGACCGACGTAGCAGGGGGGTTGCATGATACCGATTGTATCTTTGGAAAATGTAGTTTCCCTGAATTTATTAAGCAATCGCAGCCTAGCTTCCAATCTCCTTTCTTTCAAGGATTCCCAACCTACGTCTGAGAGCATTTTTGTAACGCTTGCTTTTTTATCGTAGCATTTCTTAACAAAACGAACCGCTTTACGCTGCACTTTCTCGAGTTCGCGAGTACACGTTTCATCCGCCGGATCCCATATACTTGCCGCATATTCCAGAAGGGGTCTGACCAAGGTAAAATAACATCGCTCTCTCACCTTTTCATCGCATTTACCGACAATACGCTTTACAAAGCCAAGCCTTTTCCTTGCTTTGCCGCAGATTTTTCGAATATGCGTGCTCCAATTTAAGTTATTAGTAATGTTGATCCCGAGATATTTAACTGAATCTACTACTTTGATACTAATTCCATTAATTTTGTATGGGTGATTTGGACGCAATTTTTTCTTTTCGAAGAAATTAACTACGGAGAATGAGAAGATTTGACCGAAAAAAGCAAGTAAAACGAATAATTTTCGCGGAATATCAATTTTTATCCTCTTTTTTCCCTTAATTTTCCTTATTTTATCGAGATTTCACCGAAAAAAGCAAGAAAAACGAATAATGTTAGCGATATTTCAATTTGTTTCCTCTTTTTTTCTCTTAATATTCCTTATTTTATCGAGATTTGACCGAAAAAAGCAAGAAAAACGAATAATTTTATCGAAATTTCAATTTTTTTCCTCTTTTTTCCCTTAATTTTCCTTATTTTATCGAGATTTTACCGAAAAAAGCAAGAAAAACGAATAATTTTAGCGAAATTTCAATTTTTTTCCTCTTTTTTCCCTTATTTTACCTTATTTTATCGAGATTTGACCGAAAAAAGCAAGAAAAACCTATATTTTTCGCGAAATTTCAATTTTTTTCCTCTTTTTTTCCTTCATTCTCCTCATTTAACGAGATTTGATTGAGAAAAGCAAGAAAAATGAATAATTTTATCGAAATATCAATTTTTATCCTCTTTTTTTCCCTTAATTTTCCTTATTTTATCGAGATACAACCGAAAAAAGCAATAAAAACGAATAATTTTAGCGAAATTTCAATTTTTTTCCTCTTTTTTTTCCCATAATTTTCCTTATTTTATCGAGATCTGACCGAAAAAAGCAAGAAAAACGAATAATTTTAGCGAAATTTCAATTTTTTTCCTATTTTTTTCCTTCATTCTCCTCATTTAACGAGATTTGACCGAAAAAAGAAAGAAAAACGAATAATTTTATCGAAATATCAATGTTTATCCACTTTTTTTTTCCTTAATTTTCCTTATTTTATCGAGATCTGACCGAGAAAAGCAAGAAAAACGAATAATTTTAGCGAAATTTCAATTTTTTTCCTCTTTTTTTCCCTTAATTTTCCTTATTTTATCGAGATTTGACCGAAAAAAGCAAGAAAAACGAATAATTTTTGCGAAATTTCAATTTTTTTCCACTTTTTTTCCCTTAATTTTCCTTATTTTATCGAGATTTGACCGAAAAAAGCAAGAAAAATGAATAATTTTAGCGAAATTTCAATTTTTTTCCTCTTTTTTTCCCTTTATTTTCCTTATTTTATCGAGATTTGACCGAAAAAAAAAAGAAAAACGAATAATTTTTGCGAAATTTCAATTTTTTTCCTCTTTTTTTCCCTTAATTTTCCTTATTTTATCGAGATTTGACCGAAAAAAGCAAGAAAAACGAATAATATTAGCGAAATTTCAATTTTTTTCCTCTTTTATTCCTTCATTCTCCTCATTTAACGAGATTTGACCGAAAAAAGCAAGTAAAACGAATAATTTTCGCGGAATATCAATTTTTATCCTCTTTTTTCCCTTAATTTTCCTTATTTTATCGAGATTTCACCGAAAAAAGCAAGAAAAACGAATAATGTTAGCGATATTTCAATTTGTTTCCTCTTTTTTTCTCTTAATATTCCTTATTTTATCGAGATTTGACCGAAAAAAGCAAGAAAAACGAATAATTTTATCGAAATTTCAATTTTTTTCCTCTTTTTTCCCTTAATTTTCCTTATTTTATCGAGATTTTACCGAAAAAAGCAAGAAAAACGAATAATTTTAGCGAAATTTCAATTTTTTTCCTCTTTTTTCCCTTATTTTACCTTATTTTATCGAGATTTGACCGAAAAAAGCAAGAAAAACCTATATTTTTCGCGAAATTTCAATTTTTTTCCTCTTTTTTTCCTTCATTCTCCTCATTTAACGAGATTTGATTGAGAAAAGCAAGAAAAATGAATAATTTTATCGAAATATCAATTTTTATCCTCTTTTTTTCCCTTAATTTTCCTTATTTTATCGAGATACAACCGAAAAAAGCAATAAAAACGAATAATTTTAGCGAAATTTCAATTTTTTTCCTCTTTTTTTTCCCATAATTTTCCTTATTTTATCGAGATCTGACCGAAAAAAGCAAGAAAAACGAATAATTTTAGCGAAATTTCAATTTTTTTCCTATTTTTTTCCTTCATTCTCCTCATTTAACGAGATTTGACCGAAAAAAGAAAGAAAAACGATTAATTTTATCGAAATATCAATGTTTATCCTCTTTTTTTTTCCTTAATTTTCCTTATTTTATCGAGATCTGACCGAAAAAAGCAAGAAAAACGAATAATTTTAGGGAAATTTCAATTTTTCTCCTTTTTTTTCCCTTAATTTTCCTAATTTTATCGAGATTTGACCGAAAAAAGCAAGAAAAACGAATAATTTTAGCGAAATTTCAATTTTTATCCTCTTTTTTTCCCTTAATTTTCCTTACTTTATCGAGAATTGACCGAAAAAAGCAAGAAAAACGAATAATTTTAGCGAAATATCAATTTTTATCCTCTTTTTTCCCTTAATTTTCCTTATTTTATCGAGATTTGACCGAAAAAAGCAAGAAAAACGAATAATTTTAGCGAAATTTCAATTTTTTTCCTCTTTTTTTCTCTTAATTTTCCTTATTTTATCGAGATTTGACCGAAAAAAGCAAGAAAAACGAATAATATTAGCGAAATTTCAATTTTTTTCCTCTTTTATTCCTTCATTCTCCTCATTTAACGAGATTTGACCGAAAAAAGCAAGTAAAACGAATAATTTTCGCGGAATATCAATTTTTATCCTCTTTTTTCCCTTAATTTTCCTTATTTTATCGAGATTTCACCGAAAAAAGCAAGAAAAACGAATAATGTTAGCGATATTTCAATTTGTTTCCTCTTTTTTTCTCTTAATATTCCTTATTTTATCGAGATTTGACCGAAAAAAGCAAGAAAAACGAATAATTTTATCGAAATTTCAATTTTTTTCCTCTTTTTTCCCTTAATTTTCCTTATTTTATCGAGATTTTACCGAAAAAAGCAAGAAAAACGAATAATTTTAGCGAAATTTCAATTTTTTTCCTCTTTTTTCCCTTATTTTACCTTATTTTATCGAGATTTGACCGAAAAAAGCAAGAAAAACCTATATTTTTCGCGAAATTTCAATTTTTTTCCTCTTTTTTTCCTTCATTCTCCTCATTTAACGAGATTTGATTGAGAAAAGCAAGAAAAATGAATAATTTTATCGAAATATCAATTTTTATCCTCTTTTTTTCCCTTAATTTTCCTTATTTTATCGAGATACAACCGAAAAAAGCAATAAAAACGAATAATTTTAGCGAAATTTCAATTTTTTTCCTCTTTTTTTTCCCATAATTTTCCTTATTTTATCGAGATCTGACCGAAAAAAGCAAGAAAAACGAATAATTTTAGCGAAATTTCAATTTTTTTCCTATTTTTTTCCTTCATTCTCCTCATTTAACGAGATTTGACCGAAAAAAGAAAGAAAAACGAATAATTTTATCGAAATATCAATGTTTATCCACTTTTTTTTCCCTTAATTTTCCTTATTTTATCGAGATCTGACCGAGAAAAGCAAGAAAAACGAATAATTTTAGCGAAATTTCAATTTTTTTCCTCTTTTTTTCCCTTAATTTTCCTTATTTTATCGAGATTTGACCGAAAAAAGCAAGAAAAACGAATAATTTTTGCGAAATTTCAATTTTTTTCCACTTTTTTTCCCTTAATTTTCCTTATTTTATCGAGATTTGACCGAAAAAAGCAAGAAAAATGAATAATTTTAGCGAAATTTCAATTTTTTTCCTCTTTTTTTCCCTTTATTTTCCTTATTTTATCGAGATTTGACCGAAAAAAAAAAGAAAAACGAATAATTTTTGCGAAATTTCAATTTTTTTCCTCTTTTTTTCCCTTAATTTTCCTTATTTTATCGAGATTTGACCGAAAAAAGCAAGAAAAACGAATAATATTAGCGAAATTTCAATTTTTTTCCTCTTTTATTCCTTCATTCTCCTCATTTAACGAGATTTGACCGAAAAAAGCAAGTAAAACGAATAATTTTCGCGGAATATCAATTTTTATCCTCTTTTTTCCCTTAATTTTCCTTATTTTATCGAGATTTCACCGAAAAAAGCAAGAAAAACGAATAATGTTAGCGATATTTCAATTTGTTTCCTCTTTTTTTCTCTTAATATTCCTTATTTTATCGAGATTTGACCGAAAAAAGCAAGAAAAACGAATAATTTTATCGAAATTTCAATTTTTTTCCTCTTTTTTCCCTTAATTTTCCTTATTTTATCGAGATTTTACCGAAAAAAGCAAGAAAAACGAATAATTTTAGCGAAATTTCAATTTTTTTCCTCTTTTTTCCCTTATTTTACCTTATTTTATCGAGATTTGACCGAAAAAAGCAAGAAAAACCTATATTTTTCGCGAAATTTCAATTTTTTTCCTCTTTTTTTCCTTCATTCTCCTCATTTAACGAGATTTGATTGAGAAAAGCAAGAAAAATGAATAATTTTATCGAAATATCAATTTTTATCCTCTTTTTTTCCCTTAATTTTCCTTATTTTATCGAGATACAACCGAAAAAAGCAATAAAAACGAATAATTTTAGCGAAATTTCAATTTTTTTCCTCTTTTTTTTCCCATAATTTTCCTTATTTTATCGAGATCTGACCGAAAAAAGCAAGAAAAACGAATAATTTTAGCGAAATTTCAATTTTTTTCCTATTTTTTTCCTTCATTCTCCTCATTTAACGAGATTTGACCGAAAAAAGAAAGAAAAACGAATAATTTTATCGAAATATCAATGTTTATCCTCTTTTTTTTTCCTTAATTTTCCTTATTTTATCGAGATCTGACCGAAAAAAAGCAAGAAAAACGAATAATTTTAGGGAAATTTCAATTTTTCTCCTTTTTTTTCCCTTAATTTTCCTAATTTTATCGAGATTTGACCGAAAAAAGCAAGAAAAACGAATAATTTTAGCGAAATTTCAATTTTTATCCTCTTTTTTTCCCTTAATTTTCCTTACTTTATCGAGAATTGACCGAAAAAAGCAAGAAAAACGAATAATTTTAGCGAAATATCAATTTTTATCCTCTTTTTTCCCTTAATTTTCCTTATTTTATCGAGATTTGACCGAAAAAAGCAAGAAAAACGAATAATTTTAGCGAAATTTCAATTTTTTTCCTCTTTTTTTCTCTTAATTTTCCTTATTTTATCGAGATTTGTTCGAAAAATGCATGAAAAACGAATAATTTTAGCGAAATTTCAATTTTTTTCATCTTTTTTTCCCTTAATTTTCCTTATTTTATCGAGAATTGACCGAAAAAAGCAAGAAAAACGAAATACTTTAGCGAAATTTCAATTTTTTCCTCTTTCTTTCCCTTAATTTTCCTTATTTTATCGAGAATTCACCGAAAAAAGCAAGAAAATTGGATAATTTTAGCAAAATTTCAAATTTTTTCCTCCTTATTCCCCTTAATTTCCCTTATTTTATCGAGATTTGACCGAAATAAGCAAGAAAAACGAATAAATTTAGCGAAGTATCAATTTTTATCCTGTTTTTTCCCATAATTTTCCTTATTTTATCGAGATTTGACCGAAAAAAGCAAGAAAAACGAATAAATTTAGCGAAATATCAATTTTTATCCTGTTTTTTCCCTTAATTTTCCTTATTTTATCGAGATTTGACCGAAAAAAGCAAGAAAAACGAATAAATTTAGCGAAATATCAATTTTTATCCTGTTTTTTCCCTTAATTTTCCTTATTTTATCGAGATTTGACCGAAAAAAGCAAGAAAAACGAATAAATTTAGCGAAATATCAATTTTTATCCTGTTTTTTCCCTTAAGTTTCCTTATTTTATCGAGATTTGACCGAAAAAAGCAAGAAAAACGAATAATTTTAGCGAAATTTCAATTTTTTTCCTCTTTTTTTCCCTTTATTTTCCTTATTTTATCGAGATTTTACCAAAAAAAGTAAGAAAAACGAATAATTTTAGCGAAATTTCAATTTTCTACATCTTTTTTTCCCTTAATTTTCCTTATTTTATCGAGATTTGACCGAAAAAAGCAAGAAAAACGAATAATTTTAGCGAAATCGCAATTTTTGTCTTCTTTTTTTTCCCTTTATTTTCCTTATTTTATCGAGATTTGACCGAAAAAAAAAGAAAAACAAATAATTATAGCGATATTTCAATTTTCTACATCTTTTTTTCCCTTAATTTTCCTTATTTTATCGAGATTTGACCGAAAAAAGTTAGAAAAACGAATAATATTAGCGAAATTTCAATTTTTTTCCTCTTTTATTCCTTCATTCTCCTCATTTAACGAGATTTGACCGAAAAAAGCAAGTAAAACGAATAATTTTCGCGGAATATCAATTTTTATCCTCTTTTTTCCCTTAATTTTCCTTATTTTATCGAGATTTCACCGAAAAAAGCAAGAAAAACGAATAATGTTAGCGATATTTCAATTTGTTTCCTCTTTTTTTCTATTAATATTCCTTATTTTATCGCGATTTGACCGAAAAAAGCAAGAAATACGAATAATTTTAGCGAAATTTCAATTTTTTTCCTCTTTTTTCCCTTAATTTTCCTTATTTTATCGAGATTTTACCGAAAAAAGCAAGAAAAACGAATAATGTTAGCGATATTTCAATTTGTTTCCTCTTTTTTTCTCTTAATATTCCTTATTTTATCGAGATTTGACCGAAAAAAGCAAGAAAAACGAATAATTTTAGCGAAATTTCAATTTTTCTCCTTTTTTTTTCCCTTAATTTTCCTAATTTTATCGAGATTTGACCGAAAAAAGCAAAAAAAACGAATAATTTTAGCGAAATTTCAATTTTTATCCTCTTTTTTTCCCTTAATTTTCCTTACTTTATCGAGAATTGACCGAAAAAAGCAAGAAAAACGAATAATTTTAGCGAAATATCAATTTTTATCCTCTTTTTTCCCTTAATTTTCCTTATTTTATCGAGATTTGACCGAAAAAAGCAAGAAAAACGAATAATTTTAGCGAAATTTCAATTTTTTTCCTCTTTTTTTCTCTTAATTTTCCTTATTTTATCGAGATTTGTTCGAAAAATGCATGAAAAACGAATAATTTTAGCGAAATTTCAATTTTTTTCCTATTTTTTTCCTTCATTCTCCTCATTTAACGAGATTTGACCGACAAAAGAAAGAAAAACGAATAATTTTATCGAAATATCAATGTTTATCCTCTTTTTTTTTCCTTAATTTTCCTTATTTTATCGAGATCTGACCGAAAAAAGCAAGAAAAACGAATAATTTTAGCGAAATTTCAATTTTTCTCCTTTTTTTTCCCTTAATTTTCCTAATTTTATCGAGATTTGACCGAAAAAAGCAAGAAAAACGAATAATTTTAGCGAAATTTCAATTTTTATCCTCTTTTTTTCCCTTAATTTTCCTTACTTTATCGAGAATTGACCGAAAAAAGCAAGAAAAACGAATAATTTTAGCGAAATATCAATTTTTATCCTCTTTTTTCCCTTAATTTTCCTTATTTTATCTAGATTTGACCGAAAAAAGCAAGAAAAACGAATAATTTTAGCGAAATTTCAATTTTTTTCCTCTTTTTTTCTCTTAATTTTCCTTATTTTATCGAGATTTGTTCGAAAAATGCATGAAAAACGAATAATTTTAGCGAAATTTCAATTTTTTTCATCTTTTTTTCCCTTAATTTTCCTTACTTTATCGAGAATTGACCGAAAAAAGCAAGAAAAACGAAATACTTTAGCGAAATTTCAATTTTTTCCTCTTTCTTTCCCTTAATTTTCCTTATTTTATCGAGAATTCACCGAAAAAAGCAAGAAAATTGGATAATTTTAGCAAAATTTCAAATTTTTTCCTCCTTATTCCCCTTAATTTCCCTTATTTTATCGAGATTTGACCGAAATAAGCAAGAAAAACGAATAAATTTAGCGAAATATCAATTTTTATCCTGTTTTTTTCCCTTTATTTTCCTTATTTTATCGAGATTTGACCAAAAAAAGTAAGAAAAACGAATAATTTTAGCGAAATTTCAATTTTCTACATCTTTTTTTCCCTTAATTTTCCTTATTTTATCGAGATTTGACCGAAAAAAGCAAGAAAAACGAATAATTTTAGCGAAATTTCAATTTTTTTCCTCTTTTTTTCCCTTAATTTTCCTTATTTTATCGAGATTTGACCGAAAAAAGCAAGAAAAATGAATAATTTTAGCAAAATTTCAATTTTTTTCCTCTTTTTTTCCCTTTATTTTCCTTATTTTATCGAGATTTGACCGAAAAAAGCAAGAAAAACGAATAATTTTAGCGAAATCGCAATTTTTTTCTTCTTTTTTTCCCCTTTATTTTCCTTATTTTATCGAGATTTGACCGAAAAAAAAAGAAAAACAAATAATTATAGCGAAATTTCAATTTTCTACACCTTTTTTTTACCTTAATTTTCCTTATTTTATCGAGGTTTGACCGAAAAAAGTTAGAAAAACGAATAATATTAGCGAAATTTCAATTTTTTTCCTCTTTTATTCCTTCATTCTCCTCATTTAACGAGATTTGACCGAAAAAAGCAAGTAAAACGAATAATTTTCGCGGAATATCAATTTTTATCCTCTTTTTTCCCTTAATTTTCCTTATTTTATCGAGATTTCACCGTAAAAAGCAAGAAAAACGAATAATGTTAGCGATATTTCAATTTGTTTCCTCTTTTTTTCTCTTAATATTCCTTATTTTATCGAGATTTGACCGAAAAAAGCAAGAAAAACGAATAATTTTAGCGAAATTTCAATTTTTTTCCTCTTTTTTCCCTTAATTTTCCTTATTTTATCGAGATTTTACCGAAAAAAGCAAGAAAAACGAATAATGTTAGCGATATTTCAATTTGTTTCCTCTTTTTTTCTCTTAATATTCCTTATTTTATCGAGATTTGACCGAAAAAAGCAAGAAAAACGAATAATTTTAGCGAAATTTCAATTTTTCTCCTTTTTTTCCCTTAATTTTCCTAATTTTATCGAGATTTGACCGAAAAAAGCAAGAAAAACGAATAATTTTAGCGAAATTTCAATTTTTATCCTCTTTTTTTCCCTTAATTTTCCTTACTTTATCGAGAATTGACCGAAAAAAGCAAGAAAAACGAATAATTTTAGCGAAATATCAATTTTAATCCTCTTTTTTCCCTTAATTTTCCTTATTTTATCGAGATTTGACCGAAAAAAGCAAGAAAAACGAATAATTTTAGCGAAATTTCAATTTTTTTCCTCTTTTTTTCTCTTAATTTTCCTTATTTTATCGAGATTTGTTCGAAAAATGCATGAAAAACGAATAATTTTAGCGAAATTTCAATTTTTTTCATCTTTTTTTCCCTTAATTTTCCTTACTTTATCGAGAATTGACCGAAAAAAGCAAGAAAAACGAATAATTTTAGCGAAATTTCAATTTTTTTCCTATTTTTTTCCTTCATTCTCCTCATTTAACGAGATTTGACCGAAAAAAGAAAGAAAAACGAATAATTTTATCGAAATATCAATGTTTATCCTCTTTTTTTTTCCTTAATTTTCCTTATTTTATCGAGATCTGACCGAAAAAAGCAAGAAAAACGAATAATTTTAGCGAAATTTCAATTTTTCTCCTTTTTTTTCCCTTAATTTTCTTAATTTTATCGAGATTTGACCGAAAAAAGCAAGAAAAACGAATAATTTTAGCGAAATTTCAATTTTAACCTCTTTTTTTCCCTTAATTTTCCTTACTTTATCGAGAATTGACCGAAAAAAGCAAGAAAAACGAATAATTTTAGCGAAATATCAATTTTTATCCTCTTTTTTCCCTTAATTTTCCTTATTTTATCGAGATTTGACCGAAAAAAGCAAGAAAAACGAATAATTTTAGCGAAATTTCAATTTTTTTCCTCTTTTTTTCTCTTAATTTTCCTTATTTTATCGAGATTTGTTCGAAAAATGCATGAAAAACGAATAATTTTAGCGAAATTTCAATTTTTTTCATCTTTTTTTCCCTTAATTTTCCTTACTTTATCGAGAATTGACCGAAAAAAGCAAGAAAAACGAAATACTTTAGCGAAATTTCAATTTTTCCCTCTTTCTTTCCCTTAATTTTCCTTATTTTATCGAGAATTCACCGAAAAAAGCAAGAAAATTGGATAATTTTAGCAAAATTTCAAATTTTTTCCTCCTTATTCCCCTTAATTTCCCTTATTTTATCGAGATTTGACCGAAATAAGCAAGAAAAACGAATTAATTTAGCGAAATATCAATTTTTATCCTGTTTTTTCCCTTAATTTTCCTTATTTTATCGAGATTTGACCGAAAAAAGCAAGAAAAACGAATAAATTTAGCGAAATATCAATTTTTGTCCTGTTTTTTCCCTTAATTTTCCTTATTTTATCGAGATTTGACCGAAAAAAGCAAGAAAAACGAATAAATTTAGCGAAATATCAATTTTTATCCTGTTTTTTCCCTTAATTTTCCTTATTTCATCGAGATTTGACCGAAAAAAGCAAGAAAAACGAATAAATTTAGCGAAATATCAATTTTTATCCTGTTTTTTCCCTTAATTTTCCTTATTTTATCGAGATTTGACCGAAAAAAGCAAGAAAAACGAATAATTTTAGCGAAATTTCAATTTTTTTCCTCTTTTTTTCCCTTTATTTTCCTTATTTTATCGAGATTTGACCAAAAAAAGTAAGAAAAACGAATAATTTTAGCGAAATTTCAATTTTCTACATCTTTTTTCCCTTAATTTTCCTTATTTTATCGAGATTTGACCGAAAAAAGCAAGAAAAACGAGTAATTTTAGCGAAATTTCAATTTTTTTCCTCTTTTTTTCCCTTAATTTTCCTTATTTTATCGAGATTTGACCGAAAAAAGCAAGAAAAATGAATAATTTTAGCGAAATTTCAATTTTTTTCCTCTTTTTTTCCCTTTATTTTCCTTATTTTATCGAGATTTGACCGAAAAAAGCAAGAAAAACGAATAATTTTAGCGAAATCGCAATTTTTTTCTTCTTTTTTTCCCTTTATTTTCCTTATTTTATCGAGATTTGACCGAAAAAAAAAGAAAAACAAATAATTATAGCGAAATTTCAATTTTCTACATCTTTTTTTCCCTTAATTTTCCTTATTTTATCGAGATTTGACCGAAAAAAGTTAGAAAAACGAATAATATTAGCGAAATTTCAATTTTTTTCCTCTTTTATTCCTTCATTCTCCTCATATAACGAGATTTGACCGAAAAAAGCAAGTAAAACGAATAATTTTCGCGGAATATCAATTTTTATCCTCTTTTTTCCCTTAATTTTCCTTATTTTATCGAGATTTCACCGAAAAAAGCAAGAAAAACGAATAATGTTAGCAATATTTCAATTTGTTTCCTCTTTTTTTCTCTTAATATTCCTTATTTTATCGAGATTTGACCGAAAAAAGCAAGAAAAACGAATAATTTTAGCGAAATTTCAATTTTTTTCCTCTTTTTTCCCTTAATTTTCCTTATTTTATCGAGATTTTACCGAAAAAAGCAAGAAAAACGAATAATTTTAGCGAAATTTCAATTTTTTTCCTCTTTTTTTCCCTTAATTTACCTTATTTTATCAAGATTTGACCGAAAAAAGCAAGAAAAACCTATATTTTTCGCGAAATTTCAATTTTTTTCCTCTTTTTTTCCTTCATTCTCCTCATTTAACGAGATTTGATTGAGAAAAGCAAGAAAAATGAATAATTTTATCGAAATATCAATTTTTATCCTCTTTTTTCCCTTAATTTTCCTTATTTTATCGAGATTTTACCGAAAAAAGCAAGAAAAACGAATAATGTTAGCGATATTTCAATTTGTTTCCTCTTTTTTTCTCTTAATATTCCTTATTTTATCGAGATTTGACCGAAAAAAGCAAGAAAAACGAATAATTTTAGCGAAATTTCAATTTTTCTCCTTTTTTTTCCCTTAATTTTCCTAATTTTATCGAGATTTGACCGAAAAAAGCAAGAAAAACGAATAATTTTAGCGAAATTTCAATTTTTATCCTCTTTTTTTCCCTTAATTTTCCTTACTTTATCGAGAATTGACCGAAAAAAGCAAGAAAAACGAATAATTTTAGCGAAATATCAATTTTAATCCTCTTTTTTCCCTTAATTTTCCTTATTTTATCGAGATTTGACCGAAAAAAGCAAGAAAAACGAATAATTTTAGCGAAATTTCAATTTTTTTCCTCTTTTTTTCTCTTAATTTTCCTTATTTTATCGAGATTTGTTCGAAAAATGCATGAAAAACGAATAATTTTAGCGAAATTTCAATTTTTTTCATCTTTTTTTCCCTTAATTTTCCTTACTTTATCGAGAATTGACCGAAAAAAGCAAGAAAAACGAATAATTTTAGCGAAATTTCAATTTTTTTCCTATTTTTTTCCTTCATTCTCCTCATTTAACGAGATTTGACCGAAAAAAGAAAGAAAAACGAATAATTTTATCGAAATATCAATGTTTATCCTCTTTTTTTTTCCTTAATTTTCCTTATTTTATCGAGATCTGACCGAAAAAAGCAATAAAAACGAATAATTTTAGCGAAATTTCAATTTTTCTCCTTTTTTTTCCCTTAATTTTCTTAATTTTATCGAGATTTGACCGAAAAAAGCAAGAAAAACGAATAATTTTAGCGAAATTTCAATTTTTATCCTCTTTCTTTCCCTTAATTTTCCTTACTTTATCGAGAATTGACCGAAAAAAGCAAGAAAAACGAATAATTTTAGCGAAATATCAATTTTTATCCTCTTTTTTCCCTTAATTTTCCTTATTTTATCGAGATTTGACCGAAAAAAGCAAGAAAAACGAATAATTTTAGCGAAATTTCAATTTTTTTCCCCTTTTTTTCTCTTAATTTTCCTTATTTTATCGAGATTTGTTCGAAAAATGCATGAAAAACGAATAATTTTAGCGAAATTTCAATTTTTTTCATCTTTTTTTCCCTTAATTTTCCTTACTTTATCGAGAATTGACCCAAAAAAGCAAGAAAAACGAAATACTTTAGCGAAATTTCAATTTTTTCCTCTTTCTTTCCCTTAATTTTCCTTATTTTATCGAGAATTCACCGAAAAAAGCAAGAAAATTGGATAATTTTAGCAAAATTTCAAATTTTTTCCTCCTTATTCCCCTTAATTTCCCTTATTTTATCGAGATTTGACCGAAATAAGCAAGAAAAACGAATAAATTTAGCGAAATATCAATTTTTATCCTGTTTTTTCCCTTAATTTTCCTTATTTTATCGAGATTTGACCGAAAAAAGCAAGAAAAACGAATAAATTTAGCGAAATATCAATTTTTGTCCTGTTTTTTCCCTTAATTTTCCTTATTTTATCGAGATTTGACCGAAAAAAGCAAGAAAAACGAATAAATTTAGCGAAATATCAATTTTTATCCTGTTTTTTCCCTTAATTTTCCTTATTTTATCGAGATTTGACCGAAAAAAGCAAGAAAAACGAATAAATTTAGCGAAATATCAATTTTTATCCTGTTTTTTCCCTTAATTTTCCTTATTTTATCGAGATTTGACCGAAAAAAGCAAGAAAAACGAATAATTTTAGCGAAATTTCAATTTTTTTCCTATTTTTTTCCCTTTATTTTCCTTATTTTATCGAGATTTGACCAAAAAAAGTAAGAAAAACGAATAATTTTAGCGAAATTTCAATTTTCTACATCTTTTTTCCCTTAATTTTCCTTATTTTATCGAGATTTGACCGAAAAAAGCAAGAAAAACGAGTAATTTTAGCGAAATTTCAATTTTTTTCCTCTTTTTTTCCCTTAATTTTCCTTATTTTATCGAGATTTGACCGAAAAAAGCAAGAAAAATGAATAATTTTAGCGAAATTTCAATTTTTTTCCTCTTTTTTTCCCTTTATTTTCCTTATTTTATCGAGATTTGACCGAAAAAAGCAAGAAAAACGAATAATTTTAGCGAAATCGCAATTTTTTTCTTCTTTTTTTCCCTTTATTTTCCTTATTTTATCGAGATTTGACCGAAAAAAAAAGAAAAACAAATAATTATAGCGAAATTTCAATTTTCTACATCTTTTTTTCCCTTAATTTTCCTTATTTTATCGAGATTTGACCGAAAAAAGTTAGAAAAACGAATAATATTAGCGAAATTTCAATTTTTTTCCTCTTTTATTCCTTCATTCTCCTCATATAACGAGATTTGACCGAAAAAAGCAAGTAAAACGAATAATTTTCGCGGAATATCAATTTTTATCCTCTTTTTTCCCTTAATTTTCCTTATTTTATCGAGATTTCACCGAAAAAAGCAAGAAAAACGAATAATGTTAGCGATATTTCAATTTGTTTCCTCTTTTTTTCTCTTAATATTCCTTATTTTATCGAGATTTGACCGAAAAAAGCAAGAAAAACAAATAATTTTAGCGAAATTTCAATTTTTTTCCTCTTTTTTCCCTTAATTTTCCTTATTTTATCGAGATTTTACCGAAAAAAGCAAGAAAAACGAATAATTTTAGCGAAATTTCAATTTTTTTCCTCTTTTTTTCCCTTAATTTACCTTATTTTATCAAGATTTGACCGAAAAAAGCAAGAAAAACCTATATTTTTCGCGAAATTTCAATTTTTTTCCTCTTTTTTTCCTTCATTCTCCTCATTTAACGAGATTTGATTGAGAAAAGCAAGAAAAATGAATAATTTTATAGAAATATCAATTTTTATCCTCTTTTTTTCCCTTAATTTTCCTTATTTTATCGAGATATCACCGAAAAAAGCAATAAAAACGAATAATTTTAGCGAAATTTCAATTTTTTTCCACTTTTTTTTCCCATAATTTTCCTTATTTTATCGAGATCTGACCGAAAAAAGCAAGAAAAACGAATAATTTTAGCGAAATTTCAATTTTTTTCCTCTTTTTTTCCTTTATTCTCCTCATTTAACGAGATTTGACCGAAAAAAGCAAGAAAAACGAATAATTTTATCGAAATATCAATGTTTATCCTCTTTTTTTTCCTTAATTTTCCTTATTTTATCGAGATCTGACCGAAAAAAGCAAGAAAAACGAATAATTTTAGCGAAATTTCAATTTTCTCCTTTTTTTTCCCTTAATTTTCCTAATTTTATCGAGATTTGACCGAAAAAAGCAAGAAAAATGAATAATTTTAGCGAAATATCAATTTTTATCCTCTTTTTTCCCTTAATTTTCCTTATTTTATCGAGATTTGACCGAAAAAAGCAAGAAAAACGAATAATTTTAGCGAAATTTCAATTTTTTTCCTCTTTTTTTCTCTTGATTTTCCTTATTTTATCGAGATTTGACCGAAAAAAGCATGAAAAACGAATAATTTTAGCGAAATTTCAATTTTTTTTATCTTTTTTTCCCTTAATTTTCCTTACTTTATCGAGAATTGACCGAAAAAAGCAAGAAAAACGAAATACATTAGCGAAATTTCAATTTTTTCCTCTTTCTTTCCCTTAATTTTCCTTATTTTATCGAGAATTCACCGAAAAAAGCAAGAAAATTGGATAATTTTAGCAAAATTTCAAATTTTTTCCTCTTTATTCCCCTTAATTTCCCTTATTTTATCGAGATTTGACCGAAATAAGCAAGAAAAACGAATAAATTTAGCGAAATATCAATTTTTATCCTGTTTTTTCCCTTAATTTTCCTTATTTTATCAAGATTTGACCGAAAAAAGCAAGAAAAACGAATAAATTTAGCGAAATATCAATTTTTATCCTGTTTTTTCCCTTAATTTTCCTTATTTTATCGAGATTTGACCGAAAAAAGCAAGAAAAACGAATAATTTTAGCGAAATTTCAATTTTTTTCATATTTTTTTCCCTTAATTTTGCTTATTTTATCGAGATTTGACCGAAAAAAGCAAGAAAAACGAGTTATTTTAGCGAAATTTCAATTTTTTTCTTCTTTTTTTCCCTTAATTTTCCTTATTTTATCGAGATTTGACCGAAAAAAGCAAGAAAAACGAATAATTTTTGCGAAATTTCCATTTTTTAATCTTTTTTTCCCTTAATTTTTCTTACTTTATCGAGATTTGACCGAAAAAAGCAAGAAAAACGAATGATTTTAGCGAAATTTCAATTTTTTTCCTCATTTTTTCCTTCAATCTCCTCATTTAACGAGATTTGACCGAAAAAAGCAAGAAAAACGAATAATTTTATCGAAATATCAATTTTTATCCTCTTTTTTTCCCTTAATTTTCCTTATTTTATCGAGATTTGACCAAAAAAAGCAAGAAAAACGAATAATTTTAGCGAAATTTCAATTTTTTTTCCTCTTTTTTTCCCTTAATTTTCCTTATTTTATTGAGATTTGACCGAAAAAAGCAAGAAAAACGAATAATTTTAGCGAAATTTCAATTTTTTCCCACTTTGTTTCCCTTAATTTTCCTTATTTTATCGAGATTTCACCGAAAAAAGCAAGTAAAACGAATAATTTTAGCGAAATTTCAATTTTTTTCCTCTTTTTTTTCCTTAATTTTCCTTATTTTATCGAGATATGACCGAAAAAAGCAAAAAAAATGAATAATTTTAGTGAAATTTCAATTTTTTTCCTCATTTTTTCCTTCATTCTCCTCATTTAACGAGATTTGACCGAAAAAAGGAAGAAAAACGAATAATTTTATCGAAATATCAATTTTTATCCTCTTTTTTTCCCTTAATTTACCTTATTTTATCGAGATTTGACCGAAAAAAGCAATAAAAACGAAAAATTTTAGCGAAATTTCAATTTTTTTCCTCTTTTTTTCCCTTAATTTTCCTTATTATATCGAGATTTGACCAAAAAAAGGAAGAAAAACGAATCATTTTAGCGGAATTTCAATTTGTTTCCTCTTCTTTTCTCTTAATATTCCTTATTTTATCGAGATTTGACCGAAAAATGCATGAAAAACGAATAATTTTAGCGAAATTTCAATTTTTTTCCTCTTTTTTTCCCTTAATTTTCCTTACTTTATCGAGAATTGACCGAAAAAAGCAAGAAAAACGAATAACTTTAGCGAAATTTCAATTTTTTCCTCTTTCATTCCCTTAATTTTCCTTATTTTATGAGATTTCACCGAAAAAAGCAAGAAAAATGGATAATTTTAGCAAAATTTCAAATTTTTTCCTCTTTATTCCCCTTAATTTCCCTTATTATATCGAGATTTGACCGAAAAAAGCAAGAAAAACGATCAAATTTAGAGAAATATCAATTTTTATCCTCTTTTTTCCCTTAATTTTCCTTATTTTATCGAGATTTGACCGAAAAAAGCTAGAAAAACGAATAATTTTAGCGAAATTTCAATTTTTTTCATCTTTTTTTCCCTTAATTTTCCTTACTTTATCGAGATTTGACCGAAAAAAGCAAGAAAAACCAATAATTTTATCGAATTATCAATTTTTATCCTCTTTTTTCCCTTAATTTTCCTTATTTTATCGAGATTTGACCGAAAAAAGCAAGAAAAACGAATAAGTTTAGCGAAATTTCAATTTTTTTCCTCTTTTTTTCCCTTAATTTTCCTTATTTTATCGAGATTTGACCGAAAAAAGCAAGAAAAACGAATAATTTTTGCGAAATTTCCATTTTTTTCATCTTTTTTTCCCTTAATTTTCCTTATTTTATCGAGATTTGACCGAAAAAAGCAAGAAAAATGAATAATTTTAGCGAAATTTCAATTTTTTTCCTCTTTTTTTCCCTTTATTTTCCTTATTTTATCGAGATTTGACCGAAAAAAGCAAGAAAAACGAATAATTTTAGCGAAATCGCAATTTTTTTCTTCTTTTTTTTCCCTTTATTTTCCTTATTTTATCGAGATTTGACCGAAAAAAAAAAGAAAAACGAATAATTTTTGCGAAATTTCAATTTTTTTCCACTTTTTTTCCCTTAATTTTCCTTATTTTATCGAGATTTGATTGAGAAAAGCAAGAAAAACGAATAATATTAGCGAAATTTCAATTTTTTTCCTCTTTTATTCCTTCATTCTCCTCATTTAACGAGATTTGACCGAAAAAAGCAAGTAAAACGAATAATTTTCGCGGAATATCAATTTTTATCCTCTTTTTTCCCTTAATTTTCCTTATTTTATCGAGATTTCACCGAAAAAAGCAAGAAAAACGAATAATGTTAGCGATATTTCAATTTGTTTCCTCTTTTTTTCTCTTAATATTCCTTATTTTATCGAGATTTGACCGAAAAAAGCAAGAAAACGAATAATTTTATCGAAATTTCAATTTTTTTCCTCTTTTTTCCCTTAATTTTCCTTATTTTATCGAGATTTTACCGAAAAAAGCAAGAAAAATGAATAATTTTAGCGAAATTTCAATTTTTTTCCTCTTTTTTCCCTTAATTTACCTTATTTTATCGAGATTTGACCGAAAAAAGCAAGAAAAACCTATATTTTTCGCGAAATTTCAATTTTTTTCCTCTTTTTTTCCTTCATTCTCCTCATTTAACGAGATTTGATTGAGAAAAGCAAGAAAAATGAATAATTTTATCGAAATATCAATTTTTATCCTCTTTTTTTCCCTTAATTTTCCTTATTTTATCGAGATACAACTGAAAAAAGCAATAAAAACGAATAATTTTAGCGAAATTTCAATTTTTTTCCTCTTTTTTTTCCCATAATTTTCCTTATTTTATCGAGATCTGACCGAAAAAAGCAAGAAAAACGAATAATTTTAGCGAAATTTCAATTTTTTTCCTATTTTTTTCCTTCATTCTCCTCATTCAACGAGATTTGACCGAAAAAAGAAAGAAAAACGAATAATTTTATCGAAATATCAATGTTTATCCTCTTTTTTTTCCTTAATTTTCCTTATTTTATCGAGATCTGACCGAAAAAAGCTAGAAAAACGAATAATTTTAGCGAAATTTCAATTTTTTCCTCTTTCTTTCCCTTAATTTTCCTTATTTTATCGAGAATTCACCGAAAAAAGCAAGAAATTGGATAATTTTAGCAAAATTTCAAATTTTTTCCTCCTTATTCCCCTTAATTTCCCTTATTTTATCGAGATTTGACCGAAATAAGCAAGAAAAACGAATAAATTTAGTGAAATATCAATTTTTATCCTGTTTTTTCCCTTAATTTTCCTTATTTTATCGAGATTTGACCGAAAAAAGCAAGAAAAACGAATAAATTTAGCGAAATATATTTTTATCCTGTTTTTTCCCTTAATTTTCCTTATTTTATCGAGATTTGACCGAAAAAAGCAAGAAAAACGAATAAATTTAGCGAAATATCAATTTTTATCCTGTTTTTTCCCTTAATTTTCCTTATTTTATCGAGATTTGACCGAAAAAAGCAAGAAAAACGAATAAATTTAGCGAAATATCAATTATTATCCTGTTTTTTCCCTTAATTTTCCTTTTTTTATCGAGATTTGACCGAAAAAAGCAAGAAAAACGAATAATTTTAGCGAAATTTCAATTTTTTTCCTCTTTTTTTCCCTTTATTTTCCTTATTTTATCGAGATTTGACCAAAAAAAGTAAGAAAAACGAATAATTTTAGCGAAATTTCAATTTTTACATCTTTTTTTCCCTTAATTTTCCTTATTTTATCGAGATTTGACCGAAAAAAGCAAGAAAAACGAATAATTTTAGCGAAATTTCAATTTTTTTCCTCATTTTTTCCTTCATTCTCCTCATTTAACGAGATTTGACCGAAAAAAGCAAGAAAAACGAATAATTTTATCGAAATATAAATTTTTATCCTCTTTTTTTCACTTAATTTTCCTTATTTTATCGAGATTTGACCGAGAAAAGCAAGAAAAACGAATAATTTTAGCGAAATTTCAATTTTTTCCCTCTTTTTTTCCCTTAATTTTCCTTATTTTATCGAGATTTGACCGAAAAAAGCAAGAAAAACGAATAATTTTAGCGAAATTTCAATTTTTTTCCCCTTTTTTTCCCTTAATTTTCCTTATTTTATCGAGATTTGACCGAAAAAAGCAAGAAAAATGAATAATTTTAGCGAAATTTCAATTTTTTTCCTCTTTTTTTCCCTTTATTTTCCTTATTTTATCGAGATTTGACCGAAAAAAGCAAGAAAAACGAATAATTTTAGCGAAATCGCAATTTTTTTCTTCTTTTTTTTCCCTTTATTTTCCTTATTTTATCGAGATTTGACCGAAAAAAAAAGAAAAACGAATAATTTTAGCGAAATTTCAATTTTCTACATCTTTTTTTCCCTTAATTTTCCTTAATTTATCGAGATTTGACCGAAAAAAGCAAGAAAAACGAATAATATTAGCGAAATTTCAATTTTTTTCCTCTTTTATTCCTTCATTCTACTCATTTAACGAGATTTGACCGAAAAAAGCAAGAAAAACGAATAATTTTAGCGAAATTTCAATTTTTTTTCCCCTTTTTTCCCTTAATTTTTCTTATTTTATCGAGATTTCACCGAAACAAGCAAGAAAAACGAATAATGTTAGCGATATTTCAATTTGTTTCCTCTTTTTTTCCCTTAATTTACCTTATTTTATCGAGATTTGACCGAAAAAATCAAGAAAAACCTATATTTTTCGCGAAATTTCAATTTTTTTCCTCTTTTTTTCCTTCATTCTCCTCATTTAACGAGATTTGATTGAGAAAAGCAAGAAAAACGAATAATTTTAGCGAAATCGCAATTTTTTTCTTCTTTTTTTTCCCTTTATTTTCCTTATTTTATCGAGATTTGACCGAAAAAAAAAAGAAAAACGAATAATTTTTGCGAAATTTCAATTTTTTTCCACTTTTTTTCCCTTAATTTTCCTTATTTTATCGAGATTTGATTGAGAAAAGCAAGAAAAACGAATAATATTAGCGAAATTTCAATTTTTTTCCTCTTTTATTCCTTCATTCTCCTCATTTAACGAGATTTGACCGAAAAAAGCAAGTAAAACGAATAATTTTCGCGGAATATCAATTTTTATCCTCTTTTTTCCCTTAATTTTCCTTATTTTATCGAGATTTCACCGAAAAAAGCAAGAAAAACGAATAATGTTAGCGATATTTCAATTTGTTTCCTCTTTTTTTCTCTTAATATTCCTTATTTTATCGAGATTTGACCGAAAAAAGCAAGAAAACGAATAATTTTATCGAAATTTCAATTTTTTTCCTCTTTTTTCCCTTAATTTTCCTTATTTTATCGAGATTTTACCGAAAAAAGCAAGAAAAATGAATAATTTTAGCGAAATTTCAATTTTTTTCCTCTTTTTTCCCTTAATTTACCTTATTTTATCGAGATTTGACCGAAAAAAGCAAGAAAAACCTATATTTTTCGCGAAATTTCAATTTTTTTCCTCTTTTTTTCCTTCATTCTCCTCATTTAACGAGATTTGATTGAGAAAAGCAAGAAAAATGAATAATTTTATCGAAATATCAATTTTTATCCTCTTTTTTTCCCTTAATTTTCCTTATTTTATCGAGATACAACCGAAAAAAGCAATAAAAACGAATAATTTTAGCGAAATTTCAATTTTTTTCCTCTTTTTTTTCCCATAATTTTCCTTATTTTATCGAGATCTGACCGAAAAAAGCAAGAAAAACGAATAATTTTAGCGAAATTTCAATTTTTTTCCTATTTTTTTCCTTCATTCTCCTCATTCAACGAGATTTGACCGAAAAAAGAAAGAAAAACGAATAATTTTATCGAAATATCAATGTTTATCCTCTTTTTTTTCCTTAATTTTCCTTATTTTATCGAGATCTGACCGAAAAAAGCTAGAAAAACGAATAATTTTAGCGAAATTTCAATTTTTTCCTCTTTCTTTCCCTTAATTTTCCTTATTTTATCGAGAATTCACCGAAAAAAGCAAGAAATTGGATAATTTTAGCAAAATTTCAAATTTTTTCCTCCTTATTCCCCTTAATTTCCCTTATTTTATCGAGATTTGACCGAAATAAGCAAGAAAAACGAATAAATTTAGTGAAATATCAATTTTTATCCTGTTTTTTCCCTTAATTTTCCTTATTTTATCGAGATTTGACCGAAAAAAGCAAGAAAAACGAATAAATTTAGCGAAATATATTTTTATCCTGTTTTTTCCCTTAATTTTCCTTATTTTATCGAGATTTGACCGAAAAAAGCAAGAAAAACGAATAAATTTAGCGAAATATCAATTTTTATCCTGTTTTTTCCCTTAATTTTCCTTATTTTATCGAGATTTGACCGAAAAAAGCAAGAAAAACGAATAAATTTAGCGAAATATCAATTATTATCCTGTTTTTTTCCCTTAATTTTCCTTTTTTTATCGAGATTTGACCGAAAAAAGCAAGAAAAACGAATAATTTTAGCGAAATTTCAATTTTTTTCCTCTTTTTTTCCCTTTATTTTCCTTATTTTATCGAGATTTGACCAAAAAAAGTAAGAAAAACGAATAATTTTAGCGAAATTTCAATTTTTACATCTTTTTTTCCCTTAATTTTCCTTATTTTATCGAGATTTGACCGAAAAAAGCAAGAAAAACGAATAATTTTAGCGAAATTTCAATTTTTTTCCTCATTTTTTCCTTCATTCTCCTCATTTAACGAGATTTGACCGAAAAAAGCAAGAAAAACGAATAATTTTATCGAAATATAAATTTTTATCCTCTTTTTTTCACTTAATTTTCCTTATTTTATCGAGATTTGACCGAGAAAAGCAAGAAAAACGAATAATTTTAGCGAAATTTCAATTTTTTCCCTCTTTTTTTCCCTTAATTTTCCTTATTTTATCGAGATTTGACCGAAAAAAGCAAGAAAAACGAATAATTTTAGCGAAATTTCAATTTTTTTCCCCTTTTTTTCCCTTAATTTTCCTTATTTTATCGAGATTTGACCGAAAAAAGCAAGAAAAATGAATAATTTTAGCGAAATTTCAATTTTTTTCCTCTTTTTTTCCCTTTATTTTCCTTATTTTATCGAGATTTGACCGAAAAAAGCAAGAAAAACGAATAATTTTAGCGAAATCGCAATTTTTTTCTTCTTTTTTTTCCCTTTATTTTCCTTATTTTATCGAGATTTGACCGAAAAAAAAAGAAAAACGAATAATTTTAGCGAAATTTCAATTTTCTACATCTTTTTTTCCCTTAATTTTCCTTAATTTATCGAGATTTGACCGAAAAAAGCAAGAAAAACGAATAATATTAGCGAAATTTCAATTTTTTTCCTCTTTTATTCCTTCATTCTACTCATTTAACGAGATTTGACCGAAAAAAGCAAGAAAAACGAATAATTTTAGCGAAATTTCAATTTTTTTTCCCCTTTTTTCCCTTAATTTTTCTTATTTTATCGAGATTTCACCGAAACAAGCAAGAAAAACGAATAATGTTAGCGATATTTCAATTTGTTTCCTCTTTTTTTCCCTTAATTTACCTTATTTTATCGAGATTTGACCGAAAAAATCAAGAAAAACCTATATTTTTCGCGAAATTTCAATTTTTTTCCTCTTTTTTTCCTTCATTCTCCTCATTTAACGAGATTTGATTGAGAAAAGCAAGAAAAATGAATAATTTTATCGAAATATCAATTTTTATCCTCTTTTTTTCCCTTAATTTTCCTTATTTTATCGAGATATCACCGAAAAAAGCAATAAAAACGAATAATTTTAGCGAAATTTCAATTTTTTTCCTCATTTTTTTTTCCCATAATTTTCCTTATTTTATCGAGATCTGACCGAAAAAAGCAAGAAAAACGAATAATTTTAGCGAAATTTCAATTTTTTTCCTCTTTTTTTCCTTCATTCTCCTCATTTAACGAGATTTGACCAAAAAAAGCAAGAAAAACGAATAATTTATCGAAATATCAATGTTTATCCTCTTTTTTTTCCTTAATTTTCCTTATTTTATCGAGATCTGACCGAAAAAAGCAAGAAAAACGAATAATTTTAGCGAAATTTCAATTTTTCTCCTTTTTTTTCCCTTAATTTTCCTAATTTTATCGAGATTTGACCGAAAAAAGCAAGAAAAACGAATAATTTTAGCGAAATATCAATTTTTATCCTCTTTTTTCCCTTAATTTTCCTTATTTTATCGAGATTTGACCGAAAAAAGCAAGAAAAACGAATAATTTTAGCGAAATTTCAATTTTTTTCCTCTTTTTTTCTCTTAATTTTCCTTATTTTATCGAGATTTGACCGAAAAAAGCAAGAAAAACGAAATACTTTAGCGAAATTTCAATTTTTTCCTCTTTCTTTCCCTTAATTTTCCTTATTTTATCGAGAATTCACCGAAAAAAGCAAGAAAATTGGATAATTTTAGCAAAATTTCAAATTTTTTCCTCTTTATTCCCCTTAATTTCCCTTATTTTATCGAGATTTGACCGAAATAAGCAAGAAAAACGAATAAATTTAGCGAAATATCAATTTTTATCCTGTTTTTTCCGTTAATTTTCCTTATTTTATCGAGATTTGACCGAAAAAAGCAAGAAAAACGAATACATTTAGCGAAATATCAATTTTTATCGTGTTTTTTCCCTTAATTTTCCTTATTTTATCGAGATTTGACCGAAAAAAGCAAGAAAAATGAATAATTTTAGCGAAATTTCAATTTTTTTCATCTTTTTTTACCTTAATTTTGCTTATTTTATCGAGATTTGACCGAAAAAAGCAAGAAAAACGAGTTATTTTAGCGAAATTTCAATGTTTTTCCTCTTTTTTTCCCTTAATTTTCCTTATTTTATCGAGATTTGACCGAAAAAAGCAAGAAAAACGAATAATTTTTGCGAAATTTCCATTTTTTTCATCTTTTTTTCCCTTAATTTTCCTTATTTTATCGAGATTTGACCGAAAAAAGCAAGAAAAACGAATGATTTTAGCGAAATTTCAATTTTTTTCCTCATTTTTTCCTTCAATCTCCTCATTTAACGAGATTTGACCGAAAAAAGCAAGAAAAACGAATAATTTTATCGAAATATCAATTTTTATCCTCTTTTTTGCCCTTAATTTTCCTTATTTTATCGAGATTTGACCGAAAAAAGCAAGAAAAACGAATAATTTTAGCGAAATTTCAATTTTTTTCCTCTTTTTTTCCCTTAATTTATCTTATATTATCGAGATTTCACCGAAAAAAGCAAGAAAAACGAATAATTTTAGCGAAATTTCAATTTTTTTCCTCTTTTTTTCCCTTAATTTTCCTTATTTTATCGAGATATGACCGAAAAAAGCAAGAAAAATGAATAATTTTAGTGAAATTTCAATTATTTTCCTCATTTTTTCCTTCATTCTCCTCATTTAACGAGATTTGACCGAAAAAAGCAAGAAAAACGAATAATTTTATCGATATATCAATTTTTATCCTCTTTTTTTCCCTTAATTTTCCTTATTTTATCGAGATTTGACCGAAAAAAGCAAGAAAAATGAATAATTTTAGCGAAATTTCAATTTTTTTCATCTTTTTTTACCTTAATTTTGCTTATTTTATCGAGATTTGACCGAAAAAAGCAAGAAAAACGAGTTATTTTAGCGAAATTTCAATGTTTTTCCTCTTTTTTTCCCTTAATTTTCCTTATTTTATCGAGATTTGACCGAAAAAAGCAAGAAAAACGAATAATTTTTGCGAAATTTCCATTTTTTTCATCTTTTTTTCCCTTAATTTTCCTTATTTTATCGAGATTTGACCGAAAAAAGCAAGAAAAACGAATGATTTTAGCGAAATTTCAATTTTTTTCCTCATTTTTTCCTTCAATCTCCTCATTTAACGAGATTTGACCGAAAAAAGCAAGAAAAACGAATAATTTTATCGAAATATCAATTTTTATCCTCTTTTTTGCCCTTAATTTTCCTTATTTTATCGAGATTTGACCGAAAAAAGCAAGAAAAACGAATAATTTTAGCGAAATTTCAATTTTTTTCCTCTTTTTTTCCCTTAATTTATCTTATATTATCGAGATTTCACCGAAAAAAGCAAGAAAAACGAATAATTTTAGCGAAATTTCAATTTTTTTCCTCTTTTTTTCCCTTAATTTTCCTTATTTTATCGAGATATGACCGAAAAAAGCAAGAAAAATGAATAATTTTAGTGAAATTTCAATTATTTTCCTCATTTTTTCCTTCATTCTCCTCATTTAACGAGATTTGACCGAAAAAAGCAAGAAAAACGAATAATTTTATCGATATATCAATTTTTATCCTCTTTTTTTCCCTTAATTTTCCTTATTTTATCGAGATTTGACCGAAAAAAGCAAGAAAAACGAAAAATTTTAGCGAAATTTCAATTTTTTTCCTCTTTTTTTCCCTTAATTTTCCTTATTATATCGAGATTTGACCGAAAAAAGCAAGAAAAACGAATCATTTTAGCGAAATTTCAATTTGTTTCCTCTTCTTTTCTCTTAATATTCCTTATTTTATCGAGATTTTACCGAAAAATGCATGAAAAACGAATAATTTTAGCAAAATTTCAAATTTTTTCCTCTTTATTCCCCTTAATTTCCCTTATTTTATCGAGATTTGACCGAAAAAAGCAAGAAAAACGAATAAATTTAGCGAAATATCAATTTTTATCCTGTTTTTTCCCTTAATTTTCCTTATTTTATCGAGATTTGACCGAAAAAAGCAAGAAAAACGAATAAATTTAGCGAAATATCAATTTTTATCCTGTTTTTTCCCTTAATTTTCCTTTTTTTATCGAGATTTGACCGAAAAAAGCAAGAAAAACGAATAATTTTAGCGAAATTTCAATTTTTTTCCTCTTTTTTTCCCTTTATTTTCCTTATTTTATCGAGATTTGACCAAAAAAAGTAAGAAAAACGAATAATTTTAGCGAAATTTCAATTTTCTACATCTTTTTTTCCCTTAATTTTCCTTATTTTATCGAGATTTGACCGAAAAAAGCAAGAAAAACGAATAATTTTAGCGAAATTTCAATTTTTTTCCTCATTTTTTCCTTCATTCTCCTCATTTAACGAGATTTGACCGAAAAAAGCAAGAAAAACGAATAATTTTATCGAAATATAAATTTTTATCCTCTTTTTTTCACTTAATTTTCCTTATTTTATCGAGATTTGACCGAGAAAAGCAAGAAAAACGAATAATTTTAGCGAAATTTCAATTTTTTCCCTCTTTTTTTCCCTTAATTTTCCTTATTTTATCGAGATTTGACCGAAAAAAGCAAGAAAAACGAATAATTTTAGCGAAATTTCAATTTTTTTCCTCTTTTTTTCCCTTAATTTTCCTTATTTTATCGAGATTTGACCGAAAAAAGCAAGAAAAATGAATAATTTTAGCGAAATTTCAATTTTTTTCCTCTTTTTTTCCCTTTATTTTCCTTATTTTATCGAGATTTGACCGAAAAAAGCAAGAAAAACGAATAATTTTAGCGAAATCGCAATTTTTTTCTTCTTTCTTTTCCCTTTATTTTCCTTATTTTATCGAGATTTGACCGAAAAAAAAAGAAAAACGAATAATTTTAGCGAAATTTCAATTTTCTACATCTTTTTTTCCCTTAATTTTCCTTAATTTATCGAGATTTGACCAAAAAAAGCAAGAAAAACGAATAATATTAGCGAAATTTCAATTTTTTTCCTCTTTTATTCCTCCATTCTACTCATTTAACGAGATTTTAACGAAAAAAGCAAGTAAAACGAATAATTTTCGCGGAATATCAATTTTTATCCTCTTTTTTCCCTTAATTTTCCTTATTTTATCGAGATTTCACCGAAACAAGCAAGAAAAACGAATAATGTTAGCGATATTTCAATTTGTTTCCTCTTTTTTTCTCTTAATATTCCTTATTTTATCGAGATTTGACCGAAAAAAGCAAGAAAAACGAATAATTTTAGCGAAATTTCAATTTTTTTTCCCCTTTTTTCCCTTAATTTTTCTTATTTTATCGAGATTTCACCGAAACAAGCAAGAAAAACGAATAATGTTAGCGATATTTCAATTTGTTTCCTCTTTTTTTCCCTTAATTTACCTTATTTTATCAAGATTTGACCGAAAAAATCAAGAAAAACCTATATTTTTCGCGAAATTTCAATTTTTTTCCTCTTTTTTTCCTTCATTCTCCTCATTTAACGAGATTTGATTGAGAAAAGCAAGAAAAATGAATAATTTTATCGAAATATCAATTTTTATCCTCTTTTTTTCCCTTAATTTTCCTTATTTTATCGAGATATCACCGAAAAAAGCAATAAAAACGAATAATTTTAGCGAAATTTCAATTTTTTTCCTCTTTTTTTTCCCATAATTTTCCTTATTTTATCGAGATCTGACCGAAAAAAGCAAGAAAAACGAATAATTTTAGCGAAATTTCAATTTTTTTCCTCTTTTTTTCCTTCATTCTCCTCATTTAACGAGATTTTACCGAAAAAAGCAAGAAAAACGAATAATTTTATCGAAATATCAATGTTTATCCTCTTTTTTTTCCTTAATTTTCCTTATTTTATCGAGATCTGACCGAAAAAAGCAAGAAAAACGAATAATTTTAGCGAAATTTCAATTTTTCTCCTTTTTTTTCCCTTAATTTTCCTAATTTTATCGAGATTTGACCGAAAAAAGCAAGAAAAACGAATAATTTTAGCGAAATATCAATTTTTATCCTCTTTTTTCCCTTAATTTTCCTTATTTTATCGAGATTTGACCGAAAAAAGCAAGAAAAACGAATAATTTTAGCGAAATTTCAATTTTTTTCCTCTTTTTTTCTCTTAATTTTCCTTATTTTATCGAGATTTGACCGAAAAAAGCAAGAAAAACGAAATACTTTAGCGAAATTTCAATTTTTTCCTCTTTCTTTCCCTTAATTTTCCTTATTTTATCGAGAATTCACCGAAAAAAGCAAGAAAATTGGATAATTTTAGCAAAATTTCAAATTTTTTCCTCTTTATTCCCCTTAATTTCCCTTATCTTATCGAGATTTGACCGAAATAAGCAAGAAAAACGAATAAATTTAGCGAAATATCAATTTTTATCCTGTTTTTTCCGTTAATTTTCCTTATTTTATCGAGATTTGACCGAAAAAAGCAAGAAAAACGAATACATTTAGCGAAATATCAATTTTTATCGTGTTTTTTCCCTTAATTTTCCTTATTTTATCGAGATTTGACCGAAAAAAGCAAGAAAAATGAATAATTTTAGCGAAATTTCAATTTTTTTCATCTTTTTTTCCCTTAATTTTGCTTATTTTATCGAGATTTGACCGAAAAAAGCAAGAAAAACGAGTTATTTTAGCGAAATTTCAATGTTTTTCCTCTTTTTTTCCCTTAATTTTCCTTATTTTATCGAGATTTGACCGAAAAAAGCAAGAAAAACGAATAATTTTTGCGAAATTTCCATTTTTTTCATCTTTTTTTCCCTTAATTTTCCTTATTTTATCGAGATTTGACCGAAAAAAGCAAGAAAAACGAATGATTTTAGCGAAATTTCAATTTTTTTCCTCATTTTTTCCTTCAATCTCCTCATTTAACTAAATTTGACCGAAAAAAGCAAGAAAAACGAATAATTTTATCGAAATATCAATTTTTATCCTCTTTTTTGCCCTTAATTTTCCTTATTTTATCGAGATTTGACCGAAAAAAGCAAGAAAAACGAATAATTTTAGCGAAATTTCAATTTTTTTCCTCTTTTTTTCCCTTAATTTATCTTATATTATCGAGATTTCACCGAAAAAAGCAAGAAAAACGAATAATTTTAGCGAAATTTCAATTTTTTTCCTCTTTTTTTCCCTTAATTTTCCTTATTTTATCGAGATATGACCGAAAAAAGCAAGAAAAATGAATAATTTTAGTGAAATTTCAATTATTTTCCTCATTTTTTCCTTCATTCTCCTCATTTAACGAGATTTGACCGAAAAAAGCAAGAAAAACGAATAATTTTATCGATATATCAATTTTTATCCTCTTTTTTTCCCTTAATTTTCCTTATTTTATCGAGATTTGACCGAAAAAAGCAAGAAAAACGAAAAATTTTAGCGAAATTTCAATTTTTTTCCTCTTTTTTTCCCTTAATTTTCCTTATTATAACGAGATTTGACCGAAAAAAGCAAGAAAAACGAATCATTTTAGCGAAATTTCAATTTGTTTCCTCTTCTTTTCTCTTAATATTCCTTATTTTATCGAGATTATACCGAAAAATGCATGAAAAACGAATAATTTTAGCAAAATTTCAAATTTTTTCCTCTTTATTCCCCTTAATTTCCCTTATTTTATCGAGATTTGACCGAAAAAAGCAAGAAAAACGAATAAATTTAGCTAAATAACAATTTTTATCCTCTTTTTTCCCTTAATTTTCCTTATTTTATCGAGATTTGACCGAAAAAAGCAAGAAAAACGAATAATTTTAGCGAAATTTCAATTTTTTTCATCTTTTTTTCCCTTAATTTTCCTTACTTTATCGAGATTTGACCGAAAAAAGCAAGAAAAACCAATAATTTTATCGAATTATCAATTTTTATCCTCTTTTTTCCCTTAATTTTCCTTATTTTATCGAGATTTGACCGAAAAAAGCAAGAAAAACGAATAATTTTAGCGAAATTTCAATTTTTTCCCTCTTTTTTTCCCTTAATTTTCCTTATTTTATCGAGATTTGACCGAAAAAAGCAAGAAAAACGAAAAATTTTTGCGAAATTTCCATTTTTTTCATCTTTTTTTCCCTTAATTTTCCTTATTTTATCGAGATTTGACCGAAAAAAGCAAGAAAAACGAAGGATTTTAGCGAAATTTCAATTATTTTCCTCATTTTTTTGCTTCATTCTCGTCATTTAACGAGATTTGACCGAAAAAAGCAAGAAAAACGAATAATTTTATCGAAATATCAATTTTTATCCTCTTTTTTTCCCTTAATTTTCCTTATTTGATCGAGATTTGACCGAAAAAAGCAAGAAAAACGAATAATTTTAGCGAAATTTCAGTTTTTTTCCTCTTTTTTTCCGTTTATTTTCCTTAATATATCGAGATTTGACCGAAAAAAGCAAGAAAAACGAATAATATTAGCGAAATTTCAATTTTTTTCCTCTTTTATTCCTTCATTCTCCTCATTTAACGAGATTTGACCGAAAAAAGCAAGTAAAACGAATAATTTTCGCGGAATATCAATTTTTATCCTCTTTTTTCCCTTAATTTTCCTTATTTTATCGAGATTTTACCGAAAAAAGCAAGAAAAACGAATAATTTTAGCGAAATTTCAATTTTTTTCCTCTTTTTTCCCATAATTTACCTTATTTTATCGAGATTTGACCGAAAAAAGCAAGAAAAACCTATATTTTTCGCGAAATTTCAATTTTTTTCCTCTTTTTTTCCTTCATTCTCCTCATTTAACGAGATTTGATTGAGAAAAGCAAGAAAAATGAATAATTTTATCGAAATATCAATTTTTATCCTCTTTTTTTCCCTTAATTTTCCTTATTTTATCGAGATACAACCGAAAAAAGCAATAAAAACGAATAATTTTAGCGAAATTTCAATTTTTTTCCTCTTTTTTTTCCCTTAATTTCCCTTATTTTATCGAGATTTGACCGAAATAAGCAAGAAAAACGAATAAATTTAGCGAAATATCAATTTTTATCCTGTTTTTTCCCTTAATTTTCCTTATTTTATCGAGATTTGACCGAAAAAAGCAAGAAAAACGAATAAATTTAGCGAAATATCAATTTTTATCCTGTTTTTTCCCTTAATTTTCCTTATTTTATCGAGATTTGACCGAAAAAAGCAAGAAAAACGAATAAATTTAGCGAAATATCAATTTTTATCCTGTTTTTTCCCTTAATTTTCCTTATTTTATCGAGATTTGACCGAAAAAAGCAAGAAAAACGAATAAATTTAGCGAAATATCAATTTTTATCCTGTTTTTTCCCTTAATTTTCCTTATTATATCGAGATTTGACCGAAAAAAGCAAGAAAAACGAATAATTTTAGTGAAATTTCAATTTTTTTCCTCTTTTTTTCCCTTTATTTTCCTTATTTTATCGAGATTTGACCGAAAAAAGCAAGAAAAATGAATAATTTTAGCGAAATTTCAATTTTTTTCCTCTTTTTTTCCCTTTATTTTCCTTATTTTATCGAGATTTGACCGAAAAAAGCAAGAAAAACGAATAATTTTAGCGAAATCGCAATTTTTTTCTTCTTTTTTTCCCTTTATTTTCCTTATTTTATCGAGATTTGACCGAAAAAAAAAGAAAAACGAATAATTTTATCGAAATTTCAATTTTCTACATATTTTTTTCCCTTAATTTTCCTTATTTTATCGAGATTTGACCGAAAAAAGCAAGAAAAACGAATAATATTAGCGAAATTTCAATTTTTTTCCTCTTTTATTCCTTCATTCTACTCATTTAACGAGATTTGACCGAAAAAAGCAAGTAAAACGAATAATTTTCGCGGAATATCAATTTTTATCCTCTTTTTTCCCTTAATTTTCCTTATTTTATCGAGATTTCACCGAAACAAGCAAGAAAAACGAATAATGTTAGCAATATTTCAATTTGTTTCCTCTTTTTTTCTCTTAATATTCCTTATTTTATCGAGATTTGACCGAAAAAATCAAGAAAAACGAATAATTTTAGCGAAATTTCAATTTTTTTCCTCTTTTTTCCCATAATTTTCCTTATTTTATCGAGATTTCACCGAAACAAGCAAGAAAAACGAATAATGTTAGCGATATTTCAATTTGTTTCCTCTTTTTTTCCCTTAATTTACCTTATTTTATCGAGATTTGACCGAAAAAATCAAGAAAAACCTATATTTTTCGCTAAATTTCAATTTTTTTCCTCTTTTTTTCCTTCATTCTCCTCATTTAACGAGATTTGATTGAGAAAAGCAAGAAAAATGAATAATTTTATCGAAATATCAATTTTTATCCTCTTTTTTTCCCTTAATTTTCCTTATTTTATCGAGATATCACCGAAAAAAGAAATAAAAACGAATAATTTTAGCGAAATTTCAATTTTTTTCCTCTTTTTTTTCCCATAATTTTCCTTATTTTATCGAGATCTGACCGAAAAAAGCAAGAAAAACGAATAATTTTAGCGAAATTTCAATTTTTTCCTCTTTTTTTCCTTCATTCTCCTCATTTAACGAGATTTGACCGAAAAAAGCAAGAAAAACGAATAATTTTATCGAAATATCAATGTTTATCCTCCTTTTTTTTCCTTAATTTTCCTTATTTTATCGAGATCTGACCGAAAAAAGCAAGAAAAACGAATAATTTTAGCGAAATTTCAATTTTTATCCTCTTTTTTCCCTTAATTTTCCTTATTTTATCGAGATTTGACCGAAAAAAGCAAGAAAAACGAAATACTTTAGCGAAATTTCAATTTTTTCCTCTTTCTTTCCCTTAATTTTCCTTATTTTATCGAGAATTCACCGAAAAAAGCAAGAAAATTGGATAATTTTAGCAAAATTTCAAATTTTTTCCTCTTTATTCCCCTTAATTTCCCTTATTTTATCGAGATTTGACCGAAATAAGCAAGAAAAACGAATAAATTTAGCGAAATATCAATTTTTATCCTGTTTTTTCCCTTAATTTTCCTTATTTTATTGAGATTTGACCGAAAAAAGCAAGAAAAACGAATACATTTAGCGAAATATCAATTTTTATCCTGTTTTTTCCCTTAATTTTCCTTATTTTATCGAGATTTGACCGAAAAAAGCAAGAAAAATGAATAATTTTAGCGAAATTTCAATTTTTTTCATCTTTTTTTCCCTTAATTTTGCTTATTTTATCGAGATTTGACCAAAAAAAGCAAGAAAAACGAGTTATTTTAGCGAAATTTCAATGTTTTTCCTCTTTTTTTCCCTTAATTTTCCTTATTTTATCGAGATTTGACCGAAAAAAGCAAGAAAAACGAATAATTTTTGCGAAATTTCCATTTTTTTCATCTTTTTTTCCCTTAATTTTTCTTATTTTATCGAGATTTGACCGAAAAAAGCAAGAAAAACGAATGATTTTAGCGAAATTTCAATTTTTTTCCTCATTTTTTCCTTCAATCTCCTCATTTAACGAGATTTGACCGAAAAAAGCAAGAAAAACGAATAATTTTATCGAAATATCAATTTTTATCCTCTTTTTTGCCCTTAATTTTCCTTATTCTATCGAGATTTGACCGAAAAAAGCAAGAAAAACGAATAATTTTAGCGAAATTTCAATTTTTTTCCTCTTTTTTTCCCTTAATTTTCCTTATTTTATTGAGTTTTGACCGAAAAAAGCAAGAAAAACGAATAATTTTAGCGAAATTTCAATTTTTTCCCTCTTTTTTTCCCTTAATTTTCCTTATATTATCGAGATTTCACCGAAAAAAGCAAGAAAAACGAATAATTTTAGCGAAATTTCAATTTTTTTCCTCTTTTTTTCCCTTAATTTTCCTTATTTTATCGAGATATGACCGAAAAAAGCAAGAAAAATGAATAATTTTAGTGAAATTTCAATTATTTTCCTCATTTTTTCCTTCATTCTCCTCATTTAACGAGATTTGACCGAAAAAAGCAAGAAAAACGAATAATTTTATCGATATATCAATTTTTATCCTCTTTTTTTCCCTTAATTTTCCTTATTTTATCGAGATTTGACCGAAAAAAGCAAGAAAAACGAAAAATTTTAGCGAAATTTCAATTTTTTTCCTCTTTTTTTCCCTTAATTTTCCTTATTATATCGAGATTTGACCGAAAAAAGCAAGAAAAACGAATCATTTTAGCGAAATTTCAATTTGTTTCCTCTTCTTTTCTCTTAATATTCCTTATTTAATCGAGATTTGACCGAAAAATGCATGAAAAACGAATAATTTTAGCGAAATTTCAATTTTTTTCCTCTTTTTTTCCCTTAATTTTCCTTACTTTATCGAGAATTGACCGAAAAAAGCAAGAAAAACGAATAACTTTAGCGAAATTGCAATTTTTTCCTCTTTCTTTCCCTTAATTTTCCTTATTTTATCGAGATTTCACCGAAAAAAGCAAGAAAAATGGATAATTTTAGCAAAATTTCAAATTTTTTCCTCTTTATTCCCCTTAATTTCCCTTATTTTATCGAGATTTGACCGAAAAAAGCAAGAAAAACGAATAAATTTAGCTAAATATCAATTTTTATCCTCTTTTTTCCCTTAATTTTCCTTATTTTATCGAGATTTGACCGAAAAAAGCAAGAAAAACGAATAATTTTAGCGAAATGTCAATTTTTTTCATCTTTTTTTCCCTTAATTTTCCTTACTTTATCGAGATTTGACCGAAAAAAGCAAGAAAAACGAATAATTTTAGCGAAATTTCAGTTTCTTTCCTCTTTTTTTCCCTTAATTTTCCTTATTATATCGAGATTTGACCGAAAAAAGCAAGAAAAACGAAAAATTTTAGCGAAATTTCAATTTTTTTCCTCTTTTTTTCCCTTAATTTTCCTTATTTTATCGAGATTTGACCGAAAAAAGCAAGAAAAACGAATAATTTTAGCGAAATTTCAATTTTTTTCCCTCTTTTTTTCCCTTAATATTCCTTATTTCATCGAGATTTGACCGAAAAAAGCAAGAAAAACGAGTAATTTTAGCGAAATTTAATTTTTTTTCCTCTTTTTTTCCCCTAATTTTCCTTATTTTATCGAGATTTGACCGAAAAAAGCAAGAAAAACGAATAATTTTTGCGAAATATCCATTTTTTTCATCTTTTTTTCCCTTAATTTTCCTTATTTTATCGAGATTTGACCGAAAAAAGCAAGAAAAACGAATAATTTTAGCGAAATATCAATTTTTATCCTCTTTTTTTCCCTTAATATTCCTTATTTTATCGAGATTTGACCGAAAAAAGCAAGAAAAACGAATAATTTTAGCGAAATATCAATTTTTATCCTTTTTTTTTCCTTAATTTTCCTTATTTTATCGAGATTTGACCGAAAAAAGCAAGAAAAACGAATAATTTTTGCGAAATTTCAATTTTTTTCCTCTTTTTTTCCCTTAATTTTCCTTATTTTATCGAGATTTGACCGAAAAAAGCAAGAAAAATGAATAATTTTAGCGAAATTTAAATTTTTTCCCTTTTTTTTCCCTTTATTTTCCTTATTTTATCGAGATTTGACCGAAAAAAGCAAGAAAAACGAATAATTTTAGCGAAATCGCAATTTTCTTCTTCTTTTTTTTTCCTTTATTTTCCTTATTTTATCGAAATTTGACCGAAAAAAAAAGAAAAACGAATAATTTTAGCGAAATTTCAATTTTCTACATCTTTTTTTCCCTTAATTTTCCTTATTTTATCGAGATTTGACCGAAAAAGAAAGAAAAACGAATAATATTAGCGAAATTTCAATTTTTTTCCTCTTTTATTCCTTCATTCTCCTCATTTAACGAGATTTGACCGAAAAAAGCAAGTAAAACGAATAATTTTCGTGGAATATCAATTTTTATCCTCTTTTTTCCCTTAATTTTCCTTATTTTATCGAGATTTCACCAAAAAAAGCAAAAAAAACGAATAATGTTAGCGATATTTCAATTTGTTTCCTCTTTTTTTCTCTTAATTTTCCTTATTTTATCGAGATTTGACCAAAAAAGCAAGAAAAACGAATAATTTTAGCGAAATTTCAATTTTTTTCCTCTTTTTTCCCTTAATTTTCCTTATTTTATCGAGATTTTACCGAAAAAAGCAAGAAAAACGAATAATTTTAGAGAAATTTCAATTTTTTTCCTCTTTTTTTCCCTTAATTTTCCTTATTTTATCGAGATTTGACCGAAAAAAGCAAGAAAAACGAATAATTTTATCGAATAATCAATGTTTATCCTCTTTTGTTTTCCTTAATTTTCCTTATTTTATCGAGATTTGACCGAAAAAAGCAAGAAAAACGAATAACTTTAGCGAAATTTCAATTTTTTTCCTCTTTTTTTCTCTTAATTTTCCTTATTTTATCAAGATCTGACCGATAAAAGCAAGATAAACGAATAATTTTAGCGAAATTTCAATTATTTTCCTCTTTTTTTCCTTCATTCTCCTCATTTAACGAGATTTGACCGAAAAAAGCAAGAAAAACGAATAATTTTTCTCGAAATATCAATGTTTATCCTCTTTTGTTTTCCTTAATTTTCCTTATTTTATCGAGATTTGACCGAAAAAAGCAAGAAAAACGAATAATTTTAGCGAAATTTCAATTTTTTTCCTCTTTTTTTCTCTTAATTTTCCTTATTTTATCGAGATTTGACCGAAAAATGCATGAAAAACGAATAATTTTAGCGAAATTTCAATTTTTTTCATCTTTTTTTCCCTTTATTTTCCTTATTTTATCGAGATTTGACCGAAAAAAGCAAGAAAAATGAATAATTTTAGCGAAATTTCAATTTTTTTCCTCTTTTTTTCCCTATATTTTCCTTATTTTATCGAGATTTGACCGAAAAAAAGCAAGAAAAACGAATAATTTTTGCGAAATCGCAATTTTTTTCTTCTTTTTTTTCCCTTAATTTTCCTTATTTTATCGAGATTTGACCGAAAAAAGCAAGAAAAACGAATAATATTAGCGAAATTTCAATTTTTTTCCTCTTTTATTCCTTCATTCTCCTCATTTAAAGAGATTTGACCGAAAAAAGCAAGTAAAACGGATAATGTTTGCGGAATATCAATTTTTAACCTCTTTTTTCCCTTAATTTTCCTTATTTTATCGAGATTTCACCAAAAAAAGCAAGAAAAACGAATAATGTTAGCGATATTTCAATTTGTTTCCTCTTTTTTTCTCTTAATTTTCCTTATTTTATCGAGATTTGACCGAAAAAAGCAAGAAAAGCGAATAATTTTAGCGAAATTTCAATTTTTTTCCTCTTTTTTCCCTTAATTTTCCTTATATTATCGAGATTTTACCGAAAAAAGCAAGAAAAACGAATAATTTTAGCGAAATTTTAATTTTTTTCCTCTTTTTTTCCCTTAATTTTCCTTATTTTATCGAGATTTGACCGAAAAAAGCAAGAAAAACCTATATTTTTCGCAAAATTTCAATTTTTTTCCTCTTTATTTCCTTCATTCTCCTCATTTAACGAGATTTGATTGAGAAAAGCAAGAAAAATAATTAATTTTATCGAAATATCAATTTTTATCCTCTTTTTTTCCCTTAATTTTCCTTATTTTATCGAGATATCACCGAAAAAAGCAAGAAAAACGAATAATTTTAGCGAAATTTCTATTTTTTTCCTCTTTTTTTCCTTCATTCTCCTCATTTAACGATATTTGACCGAAAAAAGCAAGAAAAACGAATAATTTTATCGAAATATATATGTTTATCCTCTTTTTTTTCCTTAATTTTCCTTATTTTATCGAGATCTGACCGAAAAAAGCAAGAAAAACGAATAATTTTAGCGAAATTTCAATTTCTCTCCTTTTTTTTCCCTTAATTTTCCTAATTTTATCGAGATTTGACCGAAAAAAGCAAGAAAAACGAATAATTTTAGCGAAATATCAATTTTTATCCTCTTTTTTCCCTTAATTTTCCTTATTTTATCGAGATTTGACCGAAAAAAGCAAGAAAAACCTATATTTTTCGCGAAATTTCAATTTTTTTCCTCTTTTTTTCCCTTAATTTTCCTTATTTTATCGAGATTTGACCGAAAAAAGCAAGAAAAACGAATAATATTAGCGAAATTTCAATTTTTTTCCTCTTTTATTCCTTCATTCTCCTCATTTAACGAGATTTGACCGAAAAAAGCAAGTAAAACGAATAATTTTCGTGGAATATCAATTTTTATCCTCTTTTTTCCCTTAATTTTCCTTATTTTATCAAGATTTCACCAAAAAAAGCAAGAAAAACGAATAATGTTAGCGATATTTCAATTTGTTTCCTCTTTTTTTCTTTTAATTTTCCTTATTTTATCGAGATTTGACCGAAAAAAGCAAGAAAAGCGAATAATTTTAGAGAAATTTCAATTTTTTTCCTCTTTTTTCCCTTAATTTTCCTTATTTTATCGAGATTTTACCGAAAAAAGCAAGAAAAACGAATAATTTTAGCGAAATTTCAATTTTTTTCCTCTTTTTTTCCCTTAATTTTCCTTATTTTATCGAGATTTGACCGAAAAAAGCAAGAAAAACCTATATTTTTCGTGAAATTTCAATTTTTTTCCTCTTTATTTCCTTCATTCTCCTCATTTAACGAGATTTGATTGAGAAAAGCAAGAAAAATGAATAATTTTATCGAAATATCAATTTTTATCCTCTTTTTTTCCCTTAATTTTCCTTATTTTATCGAGATATCACCGAAAAAAGCAATAAAAACGAATAATTTTAGCGAAATTTCAATTTTTTTCCTCTTTTTTTCCCATAATTTTCCTTATTTTATCGAGATCTGACCGATTAAAGCAAGAAAAACGAATAATTTTAGCGAAATTTCAATTTTTTTCCTCTTTTTTTCCTTCATTCTCCTCATTTAACGAGATTTGACCGAAAAAAGCAAGAAAAACGAATAATTTTATCGAAATATATATGTTTATCCTTTTTTTTCCTTAATTTTCCTTATTTTATCGAGATCTGACCGAAAAAAGCAAGAAAAACGAATAATTTTAGCAAAATTTCAATTTTTCTCCTTTTTTTTCCCTTAATTTTCCTAATTTTATCGAGATTTGACCGTAAAAAGCAAGAAAAACGAATAATTTTAGCGAAATATCAATTTTTATCCTCTTTTTTCCCTTAATTTTCCTTATTTTATCGAGATTTGACCGAAAAAAGCAAGAAAAACGAATAATTTTAGCGAAATTTCAATTTTTTTCCTCTTTTGTTTTCCTTAATTTTCCTTATTTTATCGAGATTTGACCGAAAAAAGCAAGAAAAACGAATAATTTTAGCGAAATTTCAATTTTTTTCCTCTTTTTTTCCCTTAATTTTCCTTATTTTATCGAGATTTGACCGAAAAAAGCAAGAAAAACGAATAAATTTAGCGAAATATCAATTTTTTCCCCTTCTTTTCCCTTATTTTATCGAGATTTGACCAAAAAAAGCAAGAAAAACGAATAATTTTTGCGAAATATCCATTTTTTTCATCTTTTTTTCCCTTAATTTTCCTTATTTTATCGAGATTTGACCGAAAAAAGCAAGAAAAACGAATAATTTTAGCGAAATTTCAATTTTTTTCCTCTTTTTTCCCTTAATTTTCCTTATTTTATCGAGATTTTACCGAAAATAGCAAGAAAAACGAATAATTTTAGCGAAATTTCAATTTTTTTCCTCTTTTTTTCCCTTAATTTTCCTTATTTTATCTAGATTTGACCGAAAAAAAGCAAGAAAAACCTATATTTTTCGCGAAATTTCAATTTTTTTCCTCTTTATTTCCTTCATTCTCCTCATTTAACGAGATTTGATTGAGAAAAGCAAGAAAAATGAATAATTTTCTCGAAATATCAATTTTTATCCTCTTTTTTTCCCTTAATTTTCCTTATTTTATCGAGATATCACCGAAAAAAGCAATAAAAACGAATAATTTTAGCGAAATTTCAATTTTTTTCCTCTTTTTTTCCCATAATTTTCCTTATTTTATCGAGATCTGACCGATTAAAGCAAGAAAAACGAATAATTTTTGCGAAATTTCCATTTTTTTCATCTTTTTTTCCCTTAATTTTTCTTATTTTATCGAGATTTGACCGAAAAAAGCAAGAAAAACGAATGATTTTTGCGAAATTTCAATTTTTTTTCCTCATTTTTTCCTTCAATCTCCTCATTTAACGAGATTTGACCGAAAAAAAGCAAGAAAAACGAATAATTTTATCGAAATATCAATTTTTATCCTCTTTTTTGCCCTTAATTTTCCTTATTTTATCGAGATTTGACCGAAAAAAGCAAGAAAAACGAATAATTTTAGCGAAATTTCAATTTTTTTCCTCTTTTTTTCCCTTAATTTTCCTTATTTTATTGAGTTTTGACCGAAAAAAGCAAGAAAAACGAATAATTTTAGCGAAATTTCAATTTTTTCCCTCTTTTTTTCCCTTAATTTTCCTTATATTATCGAGATTTCACCGAAAAAAGCAAGAAAAACGAATAATTTTAGCAAAATTTCAATTTTTTTCCCCTTTTTTTCACTTAATTTTCCTAATTTTATCGAGATATGACCGAAAAAAGCAAGAAAAATGAATAATTTTAGTGAAATTTCAATTATTTTCCTCATTTTTTCCTTCATTCTCCTCATTTAACGAGATTTGACCGAAAAAAGCAAGAAAAACGAATAATTTTATCGATATATCAATTTTTATCCTCTTTTTTTCCCTTAATTTTCCTTATTTTATCGAGATTTGACCGAAAAAAAGCAAGAAAAACGAAAAATTTTAGCGAAATTTCAATTTTTTTCCTCATTTTTTCCCTTAATTTTCCTTATTATATCGAGATTTGACCGAAAAAAAGCAAGAAAAACGAATCATTTTAGCAAAATTTCAATTTGTTTCCTCTTCTTTTCTCTTAATATTCCTTATTTTATCGAGATTTGGCCGAAAAATGCATGAAAAACGAATAATTTTAGCGAAATTTCAATTTTTTTCCTCTTTTTTTCCCTTAATTTTCCTTACTTTATCGAGAATTGACCGAAAAAAGCAAGAAAAACGAATAACTTTAGCGAAATTGCAATTTTTTCCTCTTTCTTTCCCTTAATTTTCCTTATTTTATCGAGATTTCACCGAAAAAAGCAAGAAAAATGGATAATTTTAGCAAAATTTCAAATTTTTTCCTCTTTATTCCCCTTTATTTCCCTTATTTTATCGAGATTTGACCGAAAAAAGCAAGAAAAACGAATAAATTTAGCTAAATATCAATTTTTATCCTCTTTTTTCCCTTAATTTTCCTTATTTTATCGAGATTTGACCGAAAAAAGCAAGAAAAAACGAATAATTTTAGCGAAATTTCAATTTTTTTCCTCTTTTTTTCCCTTAATTTTCCTTATTTTATCGAGATTTGACCGAAAAAAGCAAGAAAAACGAATAAATTTAGCTAAATATCAATTTTTATCCTCTTTTTTCCCTTAATTTTCCTTATTTTATCGAGATTTGACCGAAAAAAAGCAAGAAAAACGAATAATTTTAGCGAAATTTCAATTTTTTTCCTCTTTTTTTCCCTTAATTTTCCTTATTTTATCGAGATTTGACCGAAAAAAAGCAAGAAAAACGAATAATTTTTGCGAAATTTCCATTTTTTTCATCTTTTTTTCCCTTAATTTTCCTTATTTTATCGAGATTTGACCGAAAAAAAGCAAGAAAAACGAATGATTTTAGCGAAATTTCAATTATTTTCCTCATTTTTTCCTTCATTCTCCTCATTTAACGAGATTTGACCGAAAAAAAGCAAGAAAAACGAATAAATTGATCGAAATATCAATTTTTATCCTCTTTTTTTCCCTTAATTTTCCTTATTTTATCGAGATTTGACCGAAAAAAGCAAGAAAAACGAATAATTTTAGCGAAATTTCAGTTTTTTTTCCACTTTTTTTCCCTTTATTTTCCTTATTATATCGAGATTTGACCGAAAAAAGCAAGAAAAACGAAAAATTTTAGCGAAATTTCAATTTTTTTCGTCTTTTTTTCCCTTAATTTTCCTTATTTTATCGAGATTTGACCGAAAAAAGCAAGAAAAACGAATAATTTTAGCGAAATTTCAATTTTTTTCCCTCTTTTTTTCCCTTAATATTCCTTATTTCATCGAGATTTGACCGAAAAAAGCAAGAAAAACGAGTAATTTTAGCGAAATTTAATTTTTTTTCCTCTTTTTTTCCCCTAATTTTCCTTATTTTATCGAGATTTGACCGAAAAAAAGCAAGAAAAACGAATAATTTTTGCGAAATATCCATTTTTTTCATCTTTTTTTCCCTTAATTTTCCTTATTTTATCGAGATTTGACCGAAAAAAGCAAGTAAAACGAATAATTTTAGCGAAATATCAATTTTTATCCTCTTTTTTTCCCTTAATATTTCTTATTTTATCGAGATTTGACCGAAAAAAGCAAGAAAAACGAATAATTTTAGCGAAATTTCAATTTTTATCCTTTTTTTTTCCTTAATTTTCCTTATTATATCGAGATTTGACCGAAAAAAAGCAAGAAAAACGAATAATTTTTGCGAAATTTCAATTTTTTTCCTCTTTTTTTCCCTTAATTTTCCTTATTTTATCGAGATTTGACCGAAAAAAAGCAAGAAAAATGAATAATTTTAGCGAAATTTAAATTTTTTCCCTTTTTTTTCCCTTTATTTTCCTTATTTTATCGAGATTTGACCGAAAAAAGGAAGAAAAACGAATAATTTTAGCGAAATCGCAATTTTCTTTTTCTTTTTTTTTCCTTTATTTTCCTTATTTTATCGAAATTTGACCGAAAAAAAAAGAAAAACGAATAATTTTAGCGAAATTTCAATTTTCTACATCTTTTTTTCCCTTAATTTTCCTTATTTTATCGAGATTTGACCGAAAAAGAAAGAAAAAACGAATAATATTAGCGAAATTTCAATTTTTTTCCTCTTTTATTCCTTCATTCTCCTCATTTAACGAGATTTGACCGAAAAAAGCAAGTAAAACGAATAATTTTCGTGGAATATCAATTTTTATCCTCTTTTTTCCCTTAATTTTCCTTATTTTATCGAGATTTGACCAAAAAAAGCAAGAAAAACGAATAATTTTAGCGAAATTTCAATTTTTTTCCTCTTTTTTCCCTTAATTTTCCTTATTTTATCGAGATTTTACCGAAAAAAGCAAGAAAAACGAATAATTTTAGCGAAATTTCAATTTTTTTCCTCTTTTTTTCCCTTAATTTTCCTTATTTTATCGAGATTTGACCGAAAAATGCAAGAAAAACGAGTAATTTTAGCGAAATTTAAATTTTTTTCCTCTTTTTTTCCCCTAATTTTCCTTATTTTATCGAGATTTGACCGAAAAAAAGCAAGAAAAACGAATAATTTTTGCGAAATTTCCATTTTTTTCATCTTTTTTTCCCTTAATTTTCCTTATTTTATCGAGATTTGACCGAAAAAAGCAAGAAAAACGAATAATTTTAGCGAAATATCAATTTTTATCCTCTTTTTTTCCCTTAATATTCCTTATTTTATCGAGATTTGACCGAAAAAAAGCAAGAAAAACGAATAATTTTAGCGAAATTTCAATTTTTTTCCTCTTTTTTTCCCTTAATTTTCCTTATTTTATCGAGATTTGACCGAGAAAAGCAAATAAAACGAATAATTTTAGCGAAATTTCAATTTTTTTCCTCTTCTTTTCCCTTAATTTTCCTTATTTTATCGAGATTTGACCGAAAAAAGCAAGAAAAACGAATAATTTTAGCGAAATCGCAATTTTTTTCTTCTTTTTTTGACCTTAATTTTCCTTATTTTATCGAGATTTCACCAAAAAAAGCAAGAAAAACGAATAATGTTGGCGATATTTCAATTTGTTTCCTCTTTTTTTCTTTTAATTTTCCTTATTTTATCGAGATTTGACCGAAAAAAGCAAGAAAAACGAATAATTTTAGCGAAATTTCAATTTTTTTCCTCTTTTTTCCCTTAATTTTCCTTATTTTATCGAGATTTTACCGAAAAAAGCAAGGAAAAACGAATAATTTTAGCGAAATTTCAATTTTTTTCCTCTTTTTACCCTTAATTTTCCTTATTTTATCGAGATTTGACCGAAAAAAGCAAGAAAAACCTATATTTTTCGCGAAATTTCAATTTTTTTCCTCTTTTTTTCCTTCATACTCCTCATTTAACGAGATTTGATTGAGAAAAGCAAGAAAAATGAATAATTTTATCGAAATATCAATTTTTATCCTCTTTTTTTCCCTTAATTTTCCTTATTTTATCGAGATATCACCGAAAAAAGCAATAAAAACGAATAATTTTAGCGAAATTTCAATTATTTTCCTCTTTTTTTCCTTCATTCTCCTCTTTTAACGAGATTTGACCGAAAAAAGCAAGAAAAACGAATAATTTTATCGAAATATCAATGTTTATCCTCTTTTGTTTTCCTTAATTTTCCTTATTTAATCGAGATTTGACCGAAAAAAGCAAGAAAAACGAATAACTTTAGCGAAATTTCAATTTTTTTCCTCTTTTTTTCTCTTAATTTTCCTTATTTTATCGAGATTTGACCGAAAAATGCATGAAAAACGAATAATTTTAGCGAAATTTCAATTTTTCTCCTTTTTTTTCCCTTAATTTTCCTAATTTTATCGAGATTTGACCGAAAAAAGCAAGAAAAACGAATAATTTTAGCGAAATATCAAGTTTTATCCTCTTTTTTCCCTTAATTTTCCTTATTTTATCAAGATCTGACCGATAAAAGCAAGAAAAACGAATAATTTTAGCGAAATTTCAATTATTTTCCTCTTTTTTTCCTTCATTCTCCTCATTTAAAGAGATTTGACCGAAAAAAAGCAAGTAAAACGAATAATTTTCGCGGAATATCAATTTTTAACCTCTCTTTTCCCTTAATTTTCCTTATTTTATCGAGATTTCACCAAAAAAAGCAAGAAAAACGAATAATGTTAGCGATATTTCAATTTGTTTCCTCTTTTTTTCTCTTAATTTTCCTTATTTTATCGAGATTTGACCGAAAAAAGCAAGAAAAGCGAATAATTTTAGCGAAATTTCAATTTTTTTCCTCTTTTTTCCCTTAATTTTCCTTATATTATCGAGATTTTACCGAAAAAAAGCAAGAAAAACGAATAATTTTAGCGAAATTTTAATTTTTTTCCTCTTTTTTTCCCTTAATTTTCCATATTTTATCGAGATTTGACCGAAAAAAGCAAGAAAAACCTATATTTTTCGCGAAATTTCAATTTTTTTCCTCTTTATTTCCTTCATTCTCCTCATTTAACGAGATTTGATTGAGAAAAGCAAGAAAAATGAATAATTTTATCGAAATATCAATTTTTATCCTCTTTTTTTCCCTTAATTTTCCTTATTTTATCGAGATATCACCGAAAAAAGCAATAAAAACGAATAATTTTAGCGAAATTTCCATTTTTTTTCCTCTTTTTTTTCCCATAATTTTCCTTATTTTATCGAGATCTGACCAATAAAAGCAAGAAAAACGAATAATTTTAGCGAAATTTCTATTTTTTTCCTCTTTTTTTCCTTCATTCTCCTCATTTAACGATATTTGACCGAAAAAAAGCAAGAAAAACGAATAATTTTATCGAAATATATATGTTTATCCTCTTTTTTTTCCTTAATTTTCCTTATTTTATCGAGATCTGACCGAAAAAAGCAAGAAAAACGAATAATTTTAGCGAAATTTCAATTTTTCTCCTTTTTTTTCCCTTAATTTTCCTAATTTTATCGAGATTTGACCGAAAAAAGCAAGAAAAACGAATAATTTTAGCGAAATATCAATTTTTATCCTTTTTTTTCCCTTAATTTTCCTTATTTTATCGAGATTTGACCGAAAAAAAGCAAGAAAAGCGAATAATTTTAGCGAAATTTCAATTTTTTTCCTCTTTTTTCCCTTAATTTTCCATATTTTATCGAGATTTTACCGAAAAAAGCAAGAAAAAACGAATAATTTTAGCGAAATTTCAATTTTTTTCCTCTTTTTTTCCCTTAATTTTCCTTATTTTATCGAGATTTGACCGAAAAAAAGCAAGAAAAACCTATATTTTTCGCGAAATTTCAATTTTTTTCCTCTTTATTTCCTTCATTCTCCTCATTTAACGAGATTTGATTGAGAAAAGCAAGAAAAATGAATAATTTTATCGAAATATCAATTTTTATCCTCTTTTTTTTCCCTTAATTTTCCTTATTTTATCGAGATATCACCGATAAAAGCAAGGAAAAACGAATAATTTTAGCGAAATTTCAATTTTTTTCCTCTTTTTTTCCTTCATTCTCCTCATTTAACGAGATTTGACCGAAAAAAGCAAGAAAAACGAATAATTTTATCGAAATATATATGTTTATCCTCTTTTTTTTCCTTAATTTTCCTTATTTTATCGAGATCTGACCGAAAAAAGGAAGAAAAACGAATAATTTTAGCGAAATTTCAATTTTTCTCCTTTTTTTTCCCTTAATTTTCCTAATTTTATCGAGATTTGACCGAAAAAAGCAAGAAAAACGAATAATTTTAGCGAAATTTCAATTTTTTTCCTCTTTTGTTCTCTTAATTTTCCTTATTTTATCGAGATTTGACCGAAAAATGCATGAAAAACGAATAATTTTAGTGAAATTTCAATTTTTTTCATCTTTTTTTCCCTTAATTTTCCTTACTTTATCGAGAATTGACCGAAAAAAGCAAGAAAAACGAATAATTTTATCGAAATATATATGTTTATCCTCTTTTTTTTCCTTAATTTTCCTTATTTTATCGAGATCTGACCGAAAAAAGCAAGAAAAACGAATAATTTTAGCGAAATTTCAATTTTTCTCCTTTTTTTTCCCTTAATTTTCCTAATTTTATCGAGATTTGACCGAAAAAAGCAAGAAAAACGAATAATTTTAGCGAAATTTCAATTTTTTTCCTTTTTTGTCCTTCATTCTCCTCATTTAACGAGATTTGACCGATAAAAGCAAGAAAAACGAATAATTTTATCGAAATATCAATGTTTATCCTCTTTTTTTTTCCTTAATTTTCCTTATTTTATCGAGATCTGACCGAAAAAAGCAAGAAAAACGTATAATTTTAGCGAAATTTCAATTTTTCTCCTTTTTTTTTTCTTAATTTTCCTAATTTTATCGAGATTTGACCGAAAAAAGCAAGAAAAACGAATAATTTTAGCGAAATATCAATTTTTTTCCTCTTTTATTCCTTCATTCTCCTCATTTAAAGAGATTTGACCGAAAAAAGCAAGAAAAACGAATAATTTTAGCGAAATTTCAATTTTTTTCCTCTTTTTTTCCCTTAATTTTCCTTATTTTATCGAGATTTGACCGAAAAAAGCAAGAAAAACGAATAATTTTAGCGAAATATCAATTTTTATCCTCTTTTTTTCCCTTAATATTCCTTATTTTATCGAGATTTGACCGAAAAAAGCAAGAAAAACGAATAATTTTAGCGAAATTTCAATTTTTTTCCTCTTTTTTTCCCTTAATTTTCCTTATTTTATCGAGATTTGACCGAGAAAAGCAAATAAAACGAATAATTTTAGCGAAATTTCAATTTTTTTCCTCTTCTTTTCCCTTAATTTTCCTTATTTTATCGAGATTTGACCGAAAAAAGCAAGAAAAACGAATAATTTTAGCGAAATCGCAATTTTTTTCTTCTTTTTTTGACCTTAATTTTCCTTATTTTATCGAGATTTCACCAAAAAAAGCAAGAAAAACGAATAATGTTAGCGATATTTCAATTTGTTTCCTCTTTTTTTCTTTTAATTTTCCTTATTTTATCGAGATTTGACCGAAAAAAAGCAAGAAAAACGAATAATTTTAGCGAAATTTCAATTTTTTTCCTCTTTTTTCCCTTAATTTTCCTTATTTTATCGAGATTTTACCGAAAAAAAGCAAGAAAAACGAATAATTTTAGCGAAATTTCAATTTTTTTCCTCTTTTTACCCTTAATTTTCCTTATTTTATCGAGATTTGACCGAAAAAAAGCAAGAAAAACCTATATTTTTCGCGAAATTTCAATTTTTTTCCTCTTTTTTTCCTTCATACTCCTCATTTAACGAGATTTGATTGAGAAAAGCAAGAAAAATGAATAATTTTATCGAAATATCAATTTTTATCCTCTTTTTTTCCCTTAATTTTCCTTATTTTATCGAGATATCACCGAAAAAAGCAATAAAAACGAATAATTTTAGCGAAATTTCAATTATTTTCCTCTTTTTTTCCTTCATTCTCCTCTTTTAACGAGATTTGACCGAAAAAAGCAAGAAAAACGAATAATTTTATCGAAATATCAATGTTTATCCTCTTTTGTTTTCCTTAATTTTCCTTATTTAATCGAGATTTGACCGAAAAAAAGCAAGAAAAACGAATAACTTTAGCGAAATTTCAATTTTTTTCCTCTTTTTTTCTCTTAATTTTCCTTATTTTATCGAGATTTGACCGAAAAATGCATGAAAAACGAATAATTTTAGCGAAATTTCAATTTTTCTCCTTTTTTTTCCCTTAATTTTCCTAATTTTATCGAGATTTGACCGAAAAAAGCAAGAAAAACGAATAATTTTAGCGAAATATCAAGTTTTATCCTCTTTTTTCCCTTAATTTTCCTTATTTTATCAAGATCTGACCGATAAAAGCAAGAAAAACGAATAATTATAGCGAAATTTCAATTATTTTCCTCTTTTTTTCCTTCATTCTCCTCATTTAAAGAGATTTGACCGAAAAAAGCAAGTAAAACGAATAATTTTCGCGGAATATCAATTTTTAACCTCTTTTTTCCCTTAATTTTCCTTATTTTATCGAGATTTCACCAAAAAAAGCAAGAAAAACGAATAATGTTAGCGATATTTCAATTTGTTTCCTCTTTTTTTCTCTTAATTTTCCTTATTTTATCGAGATTTGACCGAAAAAAAGCAAGAAAAGTGAATAATTTTAGCGAAATTTCAATTTTTTTCCTCTTTTTTCCCTTAATATTCCTTATATTATCGAGATTTTACCGAAAAAAGCAAGAAAAACGAATAATTTTAGCGAAATTTTAATTTTTTTCCTCTTTTTTTCCCTTAATTTTCCATATTTTATCGAGATTTGACCGAAAAAAGCAAGAAAAACCTATATTTTTCGCGAAATTTCAATTTTTTTCCTCTTTATTTCCTTCATTCTCCTCATTTAACGAGATTTGATTGAGAAAAGCAAGAAAAATGAATAATTTTATCGAAATATCAATTTTTATCCTCTTTTTTTCCCTTAATTTTCCTTATTTTATCGAGATATCACCGAAAAAAGCAATAAAAACGAATAATTTTAGCGAAATTTCCATTTTTTTCCTCTTTTTTTTCCCATAATTTTCCTTATTTTATCGAGATCTGACCAATAAAAGCAAGAAAAACGAATAATTTTAGCGAAATTTCTATTTTTTTCCTCTTTTTTTCCTTCATTCTCCTCATTTAACGATATTTGACCGAAAAAAGCAAGAAAAACGAATAATTTTATCGAAATATATATGTTTATCCTCTTTTTTTTCCTTAATTTTCCTTATTTTATCGAGATCTGACCGAAAAAAGCAAGAAAAACGAATAATTTTAGCGAAATTTCAATTTTTCTCCTTTTTTTTCCCTTAATTTTCCTAATTTTATCGAGATTTGACCGAAAAAAGCAAGAAAAACGAATAATTTTAGCGAAATATCAATTTTTATCCTTTTTTTTCCCTTAATTTTCCTTATTTTATCGAGATTTGACCGAAAAAAGCAAGAAAAGCGAATAATTTTAGCGAAATTTCAATTTTTTTCCTCTTTTTTCCCTTAATTTTCCATATTTTATCGAGATTTTACCGAAAAAAGCAAGAAAAACGAATAATTTTAGCGAAATTTCAATTTTTTTCCTCTTTTTTTCCCTTAATTTTCCTTATTTTATCGAGATTTGACCGAAAAAAGCAAGAAAAACCTATATTTTTCGCGAAATTACAATTTTTTTCCTCTTTATTTCCTTCATTCTCCTCATTTAACGAGATTTGATTGAGAAAAGCAAGAAAAATGAATAATTTTATCGAAATATCAATTTTTATCCTCTTTTTTTCCCTTAATTTTCCTTATTTTATCGAGATATCACCGATAAAAGCAAGAAAAACGAATAATTTTAGCGAAATTTCAATTTTTTTCCTCTTTTTTTCCTTCATTCTCCTCATTTAACGAGATTTGACCGAAAAAAGCAAGAAAAACGAATAATTTTATCGAAATATATATGTTTATCCTCTTTTTTTTCCTTAATTTTCCTTATTTTATCGAGATCTGACCGAAAAAAGGAAGAAAAACGAATAATTTTAGCGAAATTTCAATTTTTCTCCTTTTTTTTCCCTTAATTTTCCTAATTTTATCGAGATTTGACCGAAAAAAGCAAGAAAAACGAATAATTTTAGCGAAATTTCAATTTTTTTCCTCTTTTGTTCTCTTAATTTTCCTTATTTTATCGAGATTTGACCGAAAAATGCATGAAAAACGAATAATTTTAGTGAAATTTCAATTTTTTTCATCTTTTTTTCCCTTAATTTTCCTTACTTTATCGAGAATTGACCGAAAAAAGCAAGAAAAACGAATAATTTTATCGAAATATATATGTTTATCCTCTTTTTTTTCCTTAATTTTCCTTATTTTATCGAGATCTGACCGAAAAAAGCAAGAAAAACGAATAATTTTAGCGAAATTTCAATTTTTCTCCTTTTTTTCCCTTAATTTTCCTAATTTTATCGAGATTTGACCGAAAAAAGCAAGAAAAACGAATAATTTTAGCGAAATTTCAATTTTTTTCCTTTTTTGTCCTTCATTCTCCTCATTTAACGAGATTTGACCGATAAAAGCAAGAAAAACGAATAATTTTATCGAAATATCAATGTTTATCCTCTTTTTTTTTCCTTAATTTTCCTTATTTTATCGAGATCTGACCGAAAAAAGCAAGAAAAACGTATAATTTTAGCGAAATTTCAATTTTTCTCCTTTTTTTTTTCTTAATTTTCCTAATTTTATCGAGATTTGACCGAAAAAAGCAAGAAAAACGAATAATTTTAGCGAAATATCAATTTTTTTCCTCTTTTATTCCTTCATTCTCCTCATTTAAAGAGATTTGACCGAAAAAAGCAAGAAAAACGAATAATTTTAGCGAAATTTCAATTTTTTTCCTCTTTTTTTCCCTTAATTTTCCTTATTTTATCGAGATTTGACCGAAAAAAGCAAGAAAAACCTATATTTTTCGCGAAATTTCAATTTTTTTCCTCTTTATTTCCTTCATTCTCCTCATTTAACGAGATTTGATTGAGAAAAGCAAGAAAAATGAATAATTTTATCGAAATATCAATTTTTATCCTCTTTTTTTCCCTTAATTTTCCTTATTTTATCGAGATATCACCGATAAAAGCAAGAAAAACGAATAATTTTAGCGAAATTTCAATTTTTTTACTCTTTTTTTCCTTCATTCTCCTCATTTAACGAGATTTGACCGAAAAAAGCAAGAAAAACGAATAATTTTATCGAAATATATATGTTTATCCTCTTTTTTTTCCTTAATTTTCCTTATTTTATCGAGATCTGACCGAAAAAAGGAAGAAAAACGAATAATTTTAGCGAAATTTCAATTTTTATCCTTTTTTTTCCCTTAATTTTCCTAATTTTATCGAGATTTGACCGAAAAAAGCAAGAAAAACGAATAATTTTAGCGAAATTTCAATTTTTTTCCTCTTTTGTTCTCTTAATTTTCCTTATTTTATCGAGATTTGACCGAAAAATGCATGAAAAACGAATAATTTTAGTGAAATTTCAATTTTTTTCATCTTTTTTTCCCTTAATTTTCCTTACTTTATCGAGAATTGACCGAAAAAAGCAAGAAAAACGAATAATTTTATCGAAATATATATGTTTATCCTCTTTTTTTTCCTTAATTTTCCTTATTTTATCGAGATCTGACCGAAAAAAGCAAGAAAAACGAATAATTTTAGCGAAATTTCAATTTTTCTCCTTTTTTTTCCCTTAATTTTCCTAATTTTATCGAGATTTGACCTAAAAAAGCAAGAAAAACGAATAATTTTAGCGAAATTTCAATTTTTTTCCTTTTTTGTCCTTCATTCTCCTCATTTAACGAGATTTGACCGATAAAAGCAAGAAAAACGAATAATTTTATCGAAATATCAATGTTTATCCTCTTTTTTTTTCCTTAATTTTCCTTATTTTATCGAGATCTGACCGAAAAAAGCAAGAAAAACGTATAATTTTAGCGAAATTTCAATTTTTTTCCTCTTTTATTCCTTCATTCTCCTCATTTAAAGAGATTTGACCGAAAAAAGCAAGTAAAACGAATAATTTTCGCGGAATATCAATTTTTATCCTCTTTTTTCCCTTAATTTTCCTTATTTTATCGAGATTTCACCAAAAAAAGCAAGAAAAACGAATAATGTTAGCGATATTTCAATTTGTTTCCTCTTTTTTTCTCTTAATTTTCCTTGTTTTATCGAGATTTGACCGAAAAAAGCAAGAAAAGCGAATAATTTTAGCGAAATTTCAATTTTTTTCCTCTTTTTTCCCTTAATTTTCCTTATTTTATCGAGATTTTACCGAAAAAAGCAAGAAAAACGAATAATTTTAGCGAAATTTCAATTTTTTTCCTCTTTTTTTCCCTTAATTTTCCTTATTTTATCGAGATTTGACCGAAAAAAGCAAGAAAAACCTATATTTTTCGCGAAATTTCAATTTTTTTCCTCTTTATTTCCTTCATTCTCCTCATTTAACGAGATATGATTGAGAAAAGCAAGAAAAATGAATAATTTTATCGAAATATCAATTTTTATCCTCTTTTTTTCCCTTAATTTTCCTTATTTTATCGAGATATCACCGATAAAAGCAAGAAAAACGAATAATTTTAGCGAAATTTCAATTTTTTTACTCTTTTTTTCCTTCATTCTCCTCATTTAACGAGATTTGACCGAAAAAAGCAAGAAAAACGAATAATTTTATCGAAATATATATATTTATCCTCTTTTTTTTCCTTAATTTTCCTTATTTTATCGAGATCTGACCGAATAAAGCAAGAAAAACGAGTAATTTTAGCGAAATTTCAATTTTTCTCCTTTTTTTCCCCTTAATTTTCCTAATTTTATCGAGATTTGACCGAAAAAAGCAAGAAAAACGAATAATTTTAGCGAAATCTCTTTTTTTTTCCTATTTGTTCTCTTAATTTTCCTTATTTTATCGAGATTTGACCGAAAAATGCATGAAAAACGAATAATTTTAGTGAAATTTCAATTTTTTTCATCTTTTTTTCCCTTAATTTTCTTTACTTTATCGAGAATTGACCGAAAAAAGCAAGAAAAACGAATAATTTTATCGAAATATATATGTTTATCCTCTTTTTTTTCCTTAATTTTCCTTATTTTATCGAGATCTGACCGAAAAAAGCAAGAAAAACGAATAATTTTAGCGAAATTTCAATTTTTCTCCTTTTTTTTCCCTTAATTTTCCTAATTTTATCGAGATTTGACCGAAAAAAGCATGAAAAACGAATAATTTTAGCGAAATTTCAATTTTTTTCCTTTTTTGTCCTTCATTCTCCTCATTTAACGAGATTTGACCGAAAAAAGCAAGAAAAACGAATAATTTTATCGAAATATCAATGTTTATCCTCTTTTTTTTCCTTAATTTTCCTTATTTTATCGAGATCTGACCGAAAAAAGCAAGAAAAACGTATAATTTTAGCGAAATTTCAATTTTTCTCCTTTTTTTTTTCTTAATTTTCCTAATTTTATCGAGATTTGACCGAAAAAAGCAAGAAAAACGAATAATTTTAGCGAAATATCAATTTTTATCCTCTTTTTTCCCTTAATTTTCCTTATTTTATCGAGATTTGACCGAAAAAAGCAAGAAAAACGAATAATTTTAGCGAAATTTCAATTTTTTTCCTCTTTTTTTCCCTTAATTTTCCTTATTTTATCGAGATTTGACCGAAAAAAGCAAGAAAAACGAATAATTTTAGCGAAATTTCAATTTTTTTCCTCTTTTTTTTCCCATAATTTTCCTTATTTTATCGAGATCTGACCGAAAAAAGCAAGAAAAACGAATAATTTTAGCGAAATTTCAATTTTTCTCCTTTTTTTTTTCTTAATTTTCCTAATTTTATCGAGATTTGACCGAAAAAAGCAAGAAAAACGAATAATTTTATCGAAATATCAATGTTTATCCTCTTTTTTTTTCCTTAATTTTCCTTATTTTATCGAGATCTGACCGAAAAAAGCAAGAAAAACGAATAATTTTAGCGAAATTTCAATTTTTCTCCTTTTTTTTCTTCATTTTCCTAATTTTATCGAGATTTAACCGAAAAAAGCAAGAAAAACGAATAATTTTAGCGAAATATCAATTTTTATCCTCTTTTTTCCCTTAATTTTCCTTATTTTATCGAGATTTGACCGAAAAAAGCAAGAAAAACGAATAATTTTAGCGAAATTTCAATTTTTTTCCTCTTTTTTTCCCTTAATTTTCCTTATTTTATCGAGATATCACCGAAAAAAGCAATAAAAACGAATAATTTTAGCGAAATTTTAATTTTTTTCCTCTTTTTTTTCCTATAATTTTCCTTATTTTATCGAGATCTGACCGATAAAAGCAAGAAAAACGAATAATTTTAGCGAAATTTCAATTTTTTTCCTCTTTTTTTCCTTCATTCTCCTCATTTAACGAGATTTGACCGAAAAAAGCAAGAAAAACGAATAATTTTATCGAAATATATATGTTTATCCTCTTTTGTTTCCTTAATTTTCCTTATTTTATCGAGATCTGACCGAAAAAAGCAAGAAAAACGAATAATTTTAGCGAAATTTCAATTTTTTTCCTCTTTTGTTCTCTTAATTTTCCTTATTTTATCGAGATTTGACCGAAAAATGCATGAAAAACGAATAATTTTAGTGAAATTTCAATTTTTTTCTTCTTTTTTTCCCTTAATTTTCCTTACTTTATCGAGAATTGACCGAAAAAAGCAAGAAAAACGAATAATTTTATCGAAATATACATGTTTATCCTCTTTTTTTTCCTTAATTTTCCTTATTTTATCGAGATCTGACCGAAAAAAGCAAGAAAAACGAATAATTTTAGCGAAATTTCAATTTTTCTCCTTTTTTTTCCCTTACTTTTCCTAATTTTATCGAGATTTGACCGAAAAAAGCAAGAAAAACGAATAATTTTAGCGAAATTTCAATTTTTTTCCTTTTTTGTCCTTCATTCTCCTCATTTAACGAGATTTGACCGAAAAAAGCAAGAAAAACGAATAATTTTATCGAAATATCAATGTTTATCCTCTTTTTTTTTCCTTAATTTTCCTTATTTTATCGAGATCTGACCGAAAAAAGCAAGAAAAACGAATAATTTTAGCGAAATTTCAATTTTTCTCCTTTTTTTTTTCTTAATTTTCCTAATTTTATCGAGATTTGACCGAAAAAAGCAAGAAAAACGAATAATTTTAGCGAAATATCAATTTTTATCCTCTTTTTTTCCTTAATTTTCCTTATTTTATCGAGATTTGACCGAAAAAAGCAAGAAAAACGAATAATTTTAGCGAAATTTCAATTTTTTTCCTCTTTTTTTCCCTTAATTTTCCTTATTTTATCGAGATTTGACCGAAAATAGCAAGAAAAACGAATAATTTTAGCGTAATTTCAATATTTTTCCTCTTTTTTTCTCTTAATTTTCCTTAATTTATCGAGATTTGACCAAAAAATGCATGAAAAACGAATAATTTTAGCGAAATTTCAATTTTTTTCATCTTTTTTTCCCTTAATTTTCCTTATTTTATCGAGATTTGACAGAAAAAAGCAAGAAAAATGAATAATTTTAGCGAAATTTCAATTTTTTTCCTCTTTTTTTCCCTTTATTTTCCTTATTTTATCGAGATTTGACCGAAAAAAGCAAGAAAAACGAATAATTTTAGCGAAATCGCAATTTTTTTCTTCTTTTTTTTCCCTTTATTTTCCTTATTTTATCGAGATTTGACCGAAAAAAAAAGAAAAACGAATAATTTTAGCGAAATTTCAATTTTCTACATCTTTTTTTCCCTTAATTTTCCTTATTTTATCGAGATTTGACCGAAAAAAGCAAGAAAAACGAATAAAATTAGCGAAATTTCAATTTTTTTACTCTTTTATTCCTTCATTCTCCTCATTTAACGAGATTTGACCGAAAAAACCAAGTAAAACGAATAATTTTCGCGGATTATCAATTTTTATCCTCTTTTTTTCTCTTAATTTTCCTTATTTTATCGAGATTTGACCGAAAAAAGCAAGAAAAGCGAATAATTTTAGCGAAATTTCAATTTTTTTCCTCTTTTTTGCCTTAATTTTCCTTATTTAATCGAGATTTTACCGAAAAAAGCAAGAAAAACGAATAATTTTAGCGAAATTTCAATTTTTTTCCTCTTTTTTTCCCTTAATTTTCCTTATTTTATCGAGATTTGACCGAAAAAGCAAGAAAAACCTATATTTTTCGCGAAATTTCAATTTTTTTCCTCTTTTTTTCCTTCATTCTCCTCATTTAACGAGATTTGATTGAGAAAAGCAAGAAAAATGAATAATTTTATCGAAATATCAATTTTTATCCTCTTTTTTTCCCTTAATTTTCCTTATGTTATCGAGATATCACCGAAAAAAGCAATAAAAACGAATAATTTTAGCGAAATTTCAATTTTTTTCCTCTTTTTTTTCCCATAATTTTCCTTATTTTATCGAGATCTGACCGATAAAAGCAAGAAAAACGAATAATTTTATCGAAATATCAATGTTTATCCTCTTTTTTTTCCTTCATTTTCCTTATTTTATCGAGATCTGACCGAAAAAAGCAAGAATAACGAATAATTTTAGCGAAATTTCAATTTTTCTCCTTTTTTTTCCCTTCATTTTCCTAATTTTATCGAGATTTGACCGAAAAAAGCAAGAAAAACGAATAATTTTAGCGAAATATCAATTTTTATCCTCTTTTTTCCCTTAATTTTCCTTTTTTGTCGAGATTTGACCGAAAAAAGCAAGAAAAACGAATAATTTTAGCGAAATTTTAATTTTTCTCCTTTTTTTTCTTAATTTTCCTAATTTTATCGAGATTTGACCGAAAAAAGCAAGAAAAACGAATAATTTTAGCGAAATATCAATTTTTATCCTCTTTTTACCCCTTAATTTTCCTTATTTTATCGAGATTTGACCGAAAAAAGCAAGAAAAACGAATAATTTTAGCGAAATTTCAATTTTTTTCCTCTTTTTTTCTCTTAATTTTCCTTATTTTATCGAGATTTGACCGAAAAATGCATGAAAAACGAATAATTATAGCGAAATTTCAATTTTTTTCATCTTTTTTTCCCTTAATTTTCTTTACTTTATCGAGAATTGACCGAAAAAAGCAAGAAAAACGAATATCTTTAGCGAAATTTCAATTTTTTCCTCTTTCTTTCCCTTAATTTTCCTTATTTTATCGAGAATTCACCGAAAAAAGCAAGAAAAATGGATAATTTTAGCAAAATTTCAAATTTTTTCCTCTTTATTCCCCTTAATTTCCCTTATTTTATCGAGATTTGACCGAAAAAAGCAAGAAAAACGAATAAATTTAGCGAAATATCAATTTTTATCCTGTTTTTTCCCTTAATTTTCCTTATTTTATCGAGATTTGACCGAAAAAAGCAAGAAAAACGAATAAACTTAGCGAAATATCAATTTTTATCCTGTTTTTTCCCTTAATTTTCCTTATTTTATCGAGATTTGACCGAAAAAAGCAAGAAAAACGAATAATTTTAGCGAAATTTCAATTTTTTTCATTTTTTTTTCCCTTAATTTTGCTTATTTTATCGAGATTTGACCGAAAAAAGCAAGAAAAACGAATAATTTTAGCGAAATTTTAATTTTTTTCCTCCTTTTTCCCTTAATTTTCCTTATTTTATCAAGATTTGACCGAAAAAAGCAAGAAAAACGAATAATTTTCGCGAAATTTCCATTTTTTTCATCGTTTTTTCCCTTAATTTTCCTTATTTTATCGAGATTTGACCGAAAAAAGCAAGAAAAACGAATGATTTTAGCGAAATTTCAATTTTTTCCTCATTTTTTCCTTCAATCTCCTCATTTAACGAGATTTGACCGAAAAAAGCAAGAAAAACGAATAATTTTATCGAAATATCAATTTTTATCCTCTTTTTTTCCCTTAATTTTCCTTATTTTATCGAGATTTGACCGAAAAAAGCAAGAAAAACGAATAATTTTAGCGAAATATCAATTTTTTCCTCTTTTTCTCCCTTAATTTTCCTTATTTTATCGAGATTTGACCGAAAAAAGCAAGAAAAACGAATAATTTAGCGAAATTTCAATTTTTTCCCTCTTTTTTTCCCTTAATTTTCCTTATTTTATCGAGATTTCACCAAAAAAAGCAAGAAAAACGAATAATTTTAGCGAAATTTCAATTTTTTTCCTCTTTTTTTCCCTTAATTTTCCTTATTTTATCGAGATTTGACCGAAAAAAGCAAGAAAAATGAATAATTTTAGTGAAATTTCAATTTTTTTCCTCATTTTTTCCTTCATTCTCCTCATTTAACGAGATTTGACCGAAAAAAGCAAGAAAAACGAATAATTTTAAAGGAAATATCAATTTTTATCCTCTTTTTTTCCCTTAATTTTCCTTATTTTATCGAGATTTGACCGAAAAAAGCAAGAAAAACGAAAAATTTTTGCGAAATTTCAATTTTTTTCCTCTTTTTTCCCCTTAATTTTCCTTATTATATCGAGATTTGACCGAAAAAAGCAAGAAAAACGAATCATTTTAACGAAATTTCAATTTTTTTCCTCTTTTTTTCTCTTAATTTTCCTTATTTTATCGAGATTAGACCGAGAAATGCATGAAAAACGAATAATTTTAGAGAAATTTCAATTTTTTTCTCTTTTTTTCCCTTAATTTTCCTTACTTTATCGAGAATTGACCGAAAAAAGCAAGAAAAACGAAAAACTTTAGCGAAATTTCAATTTTTTCCTCTTTCTTTCCCTTAATTTTCCTTATTTTATCGATATTTCACCGAAAAAAGCAAGAAAAATGGATAATTTTAGCAAAATTTCAAATTTTTTCCTCTTTATTCCCCTTAATTTCCGTTATTTTATCGAGATTTGCCCGAAAAAAGCAAAAAAACGAATAAATTTTGCGAAATATCAATTTTTATCCTGTTTTTTCCCTTAATTTTCCTTATTTTATCGAGATTTGACCGAAAAAAGAAAGAAAAACGAGTAATTTTAGCGAAATTTCAATTTTTTTCATCTTTTTTTCCCTTAATTTTGCTTATTTTATCGAGATTTGGCCAAAAAAAGCAAGTAAAACGAATAATTTTTGCGAAATTTCCATTTTTTTCATCTTTCTTTCCCTTAATTTTCCTTATTTTATCGAGATTTGACCGAAAAAAGCAAGAAAAACGAATGATTTTAGCGAAATTTCAATTTTTTTCCTCATTTTTTCCTTCATTCTCCTCATTTAACGAGATTTGACCAAAAAAAGCAAGAAAAACGAATAATTTTATCGAAATATCAATTTTTATCCTCTTTTTTTTCCCTTAATTTTCCTTATTTTATCGAGATTTGACCGAAAAAAGCAAGAAAAACGAATAATTTTAGCGAAATTTCAGTTTTTTTCCTCTTTTTTCCCTTAATTTTCCTTATTTTATCGAGATTTGACCAAAAAAAAAGTAAGAAAAACGAATAATTTTAGCGAAATTTCAATTTTTTTCCTCTTTTTTTCCCTTAATTTTCCTTATTTTATCGAGATTTGACCAAAAAAAGCAAGAAAAACGAATAATTTTAGCGAAATTTCAATTTTTTCCCTCTTTTTTTCCCTTAATTTTCCTTATTTTATCGAGATTTGACCGAAAAAAGCCAGAAAAACGAGTAATTTTAGCGAAATTTCAATTTTTTTCCTCTTTTCTTCCCTTAATTTTCCTTATTTTATCGAGATTTGACCGAAAAAAGCAAGAAAAACGAATAATTTTTGCGAAATTTCCATTTTTTTCATCTTTTTTTCCCTTAAATTTCCTTATTTTATCGAGATTTGACCGAAAAAAGCAGGAAAAACGAAAAATTTTAGCGAAATTTCAATTTTTTTCCTCATTTTTTCCTTCAATCTCCTCATTTAACGAGATTTGACCAAAAAAAGCAAGAAAAACGAATAACTTTATCGAAATATCAATTTTTAACCTCTTTTTTTCCCTTAATTTTCCTTATTTTATCGAGATTTGACCGAAAAAAGCAAGAAAAACGAATAATTTTTGCGAAATTTCAATTTTTTTCCTCTTTTTTTCCCTTAATTTTCCTTATTTTATCGAGAATTGACCGAAAAAAGCAAGAAAAACGAATAACTTTAGCGAAATTTCAATTTTTTCCTCTTTCTTTCCCTTAATTTTCCTTATTTTATCGAGATTTGACCGAAAAAAGAAAGAAAAAAGAATAAATTTAGCGAAATATCAATTTTTATCCTGTTTTTTCCCTTAATTTTCCTTATTTTATCGAGATTTGACCGAAAAAAGCAAGAAAAACGAATAAATTTAGCGAAATATCAATTTTTATCCTGTTTTTTTCCTTAATTTTCCTTATTTTATCGAGATTTTACCGAAAAAAGCAAGAAAAACGAATAATTTTAGCGAAATTTCAATTTTTATCCTCTTTTTTTCCCTTAATTTTCCTTATTTTATCGAGATTTGACCGAAAAAAGCAAGAAAAACGAATAATTTTAGCGAAATTTCAGTTTTTTTCCTCTTTTTTTCCCTTAATTTTCCTTATTTTATCGAGATTTGACCGAAAAAAGCAAGAAAAACGAATAATTTTAGCGAAATTTCAATTTTTTTCCTCTTTTTTTCCCTTAATTTTCCTTATTTTATCGAGATTTGACCGAAAAAAGCAAGAAAAACGAATAATTTTAGCAAAATTTCAATATTTTCCCTCTTTTTTTCCCTTAATTTTCCTTATTTTATCGAGATTTGACCGAAAAAAGCAAGAAAAACGAGTAATTTTAGCGAAATTTCAATTTTTTTTCCTCTTTTTTTCCTTAATTTTCCTTATTTTATCGAGATTTGACCGAAAAAAGCAAGGAAAACGAATAATTTTTGCGAAATTTCCATTTTTTTCATCTTTTTTATCCCTTATTTTATCGAGATTTGACCGAAAAAAGCAGGAAAAACGAATAATTTTAGCGAAATTTCAATTTTTTTCCTCTTTTTTTTCCTATAATTTTCCTTATTTTATCGAGATCTGACCGATAAAAGCAAGAAAAACGAATAATTTTAGCGAAATTTCAATTTTTTTCCTCTTTTTTTCCTTCATTCTCCTCATTTAACGAGATTTGACCGAAAAAAGCAAGAAAAACGAATAATTTTATCGAAATATATATGTTTATCCTCTTTTGTTTCCTTAATTTTCCTTATTTTATCGAGATCTGACCGAAAAAAGCAAGAAAAACGAATAATTTTAGCGAAATTTCAATTTTTTTCCTCTTTTGTTCTCTTAATTTTCCTTATTTTATCGAGATTTGACCGAAAAATGCATGAAAAACGAATAATTTTAGTGAAATTTCAATTTTTTTCTTCTTTTTTTCCCTTAATTTTCCTTACTTTATCGAGAATTGACCGAAAAAAGCAAGAAAAAACGAATAATTTTATCGAAATATACATGTTTATCCTCTTTTTTTTCCTTAATTTTCCTTATTTTATCGAGATCTGACCGAAAAAAGCAAGAAAAACGAATAATTTTAGCGAAATTTCAATTTTTCTCCTTTTTTTTCCCTTACTTTTCCTAATTTTATCGAGATTTGACCGAAAAAAGCAAGAAAAACGAATAATTTTAGCGAAATTTCAATTTTTTTCCTTTTTTGTCCTTCATTCTCCTCATTTAACGAGATTTGACCGAAAAAAGCAAGAAAAACGAATAATTTTATCGAAATATCAATGTTTATCCTCTTTTTTTTTCCTTAATTTTCCTTATTTTATCAAGATCTGACCGAAAAAAGCAAGAAAAACGAATAATTTTAGCGAAATTTCAATTTTTCTCCTTTTTTTTTTCTTAATTTTCCTAATTTTATCGAGATTTGACCGAAAAAAGCAAGAAAAACGAATAATTTTAGCGAAATATCAATTTTTATCCTCTTTTTTTCCTTAATTTTCCTTATTTTATCGAGATTTGACCGAAAAAAGCAAGAAAAACGAATAATTTTAGCGAAATTTCAATTTTTTTCCTCTTTTTTTCCCTTAATTTTCCTTATTTTATCGAGATTTGACCGAAAATAGCAAGAAAAACGAATAATTTTAGCGTAATTTCAATATTTTTCCTCTTTTTTTCTCTTAATTTTCCTTAATTTATCGAGATTTGACCAAAAAATGCATGAAAAACGAATAATTTTAGCGAAATTTCAATTTTTTTCATCTTTTTTTCCCTTAATTTTCCTTATTTTATCGAGATTTGACAGAAAAAAGCAAGAAAAATGAATAATTTTAGCGAAATTTCAATTTTTTTCCTCTTTTTTTCCCTTTATTTTCCTTATTTTATCGAGATTTGACCGAAAAAAGCAAGAAAAACGAATAATTTTAGCGAAATCGCAATTTTTTTCTTCTTTTTTTTCCCTTTATTTTCCTTATTTTATCGAGATTTGACCGAAAAAACCAAGTAAAACGAATAATTTTCGCGGATTATCAATTTTTATCCTCTTTTTTTCTCTTAATTTTCCTTATTTTATCGAGATTTGACCGAAAAAAGCAAGAAAAGCGAATAATTTTAGCGAAATTTCAATTTTTTTCCTCTTTTTTGCCTTAATTTTCCTTATTTAATCGAGATTTTACCGAAAAAAGCAAGAAAAACGAATAATTTTAGCGAAATTTCAATTTTTTTTCCTCTTTTTTTCCCTTAATTTTCCTTATTTTATCGAGATTTGACCGAAAAAGCAAGAAAAACCTATATTTTTCGCGAAATTTCAATTTTTTTCCTCTTTTTTTCCTTCATTCTCCTCATTTAACGAGATTTGATTGAGAAAAGCAAGAAAAATGAATAATTTTATCGAAATATCAATTTTTATCCTCTTTTTTTCCCTTAATTTTCCTTATGTTATCGAGATATCACCGAAAAAAGCAATAAAAACGAATAATTTTAGCGAAATTTCAATTTTTTTCCTCTTTTTTTTCCCATAATTTTCCTTATTTTATCGAGATCTGACCGATAAAAGCAAGAAAAACGAATAATTTTATCGAAATATCAATGTTTATCCTCTTTTTTTTCCTTCATTTTCCTTATTTTATCGAGATCTGACCGAAAAAAGCAAGAATAACGAATAATTTTAGCGAAATTTCAATTTTTCTCCTTTTTTTTCCCTTCATTTTCCTAATTTTATCGAGATTTGACCGAAAAAAGCAAGAAAAACGAATAATTTTAGCGAAATATCAATTTTTATCCTCTTTTTTCCCTTAATTTTCCTTATTTTGTCGAGATTTGACCGAAAAAAGCAAGAAAAACGAATAATTTTAGCGAAATTTTAATTTTTCTCCTTTTTTTTCTTAATTTTCCTAATTTTATCGAGATTTGACCGAAAAAAGCAAGAAAAACGAATAATTTTAGCGAAATATCAATTTTTATCCTCTTTTTACCCCTTAATTTTCCTTATTTTATCGAGATTTGACCGAAAAAAGCAAGAAAAACGAATAATTTTAGCGAAATTTCAATTTTTTTCCTCTTTTTTTCTCTTAATTTTCCTTATTTTATCGAGATTTGACCGAAAAATGCATGAAAAACGAATAATTATAGCGAAATTTCAATTTTTTTCATCTTTTTTTCCCTTAATTTTCTTTACTTTATCGAGAATTGACCGAAAAAAGCAAGAAAAACGAATATCTTTAGCGAAATTTCAATTTTTTCCTCTTTCTTTCCCTTAATTTTCCTTATTTTATCGAGAATTCACCGAAAAAAGCAAGAAAAATGGATAATTTTAGCAAAATTTCAAATTTTTTCCTCTTTATTCCCCTTAATTTCCCTTATTTTATCGAGATTTGACCGAAAAAAGCAAGAAAAACGAATAAATTTAGCGAAATATCAATTTTTATCCTGTTTTTTCCCTTAATTTTCCTTATTTTATCGAGATTTGACCGAAAAAAGCAAGAAAAACGAATAAACTTAGCGAAATATCAATTTTTATCCTGTTTTTTCCCTTAATTTTCCTTATTTTATCGAGATTTGACCGAAAAAAGCAAGAAAAACGAATAATTTTAGCGAAATTTCAATTTTTTTCATTTTTTTTTCCCTTAATTTTGCTTATTTTATCGAGATTTGACCGAAAAAAGCAAGAAAAACGAATAATTTTAGCGAAATTTTAATTTTTTTCCTCCTTTTTCCCTTAATTTTCCTTATTTTATCAAGATTTGACCGAAAAAAGCAAGAAAAACGAATAATTTTCGCGAAATTTCCATTTTTTTCATCGTTTTTTCCCTTAATTTTCCTTATTTTATCGAGATTTGACCGAAAAAAGCAAGAAAAACGAATGATTTTAGCGAAATTTCAATTTTTTCCTCATTTTTTCCTTCAATCTCCTCATTTAACGAGATTTGACCGAAAAAAGCAAGAAAAACGAATAATTTTATCGAAATATCAATTTTTATCCTCTTTCTTTCCCTTAATTTTCCTTATTTTATCGAGATTTGACCGAAAAAACAAGAAAAACGAATAATTTTAGCGAAATATCAATTTTTTCCTCTTTTTCTCCCTTAATTTTCCTTATTTTATCGAGATTTGACCGAAAAAAGCAAGAAAAACGAATAATTTAGCGAAATTTCAATTTTTTCCCTCTTTTTTTCCCTTAATTTTCCTTATTTTATCGAGATTTCACCAAAAAAAGCAAGAAAAACGAATAATTTTAGCGAAATTTCAATTTTTTTCCTCTTTTTTTCCCTTAATTTTCCTTATTTTATCGAGATTTGACCGAAAAAAGCAAGAAAAATGAATAATTTTAGTGAAATTTCAATTTTTTTCCTCATTTTTTCCTTCATTCTCCTCATTTAACGAGATTTGACCGAAAAAAGCAAGAAAAACGAATAATTTTAAAGGAAATATCAATTTTTATCCTCTTTTTTTCCCTTAATTTTCCTTATTTTATCGAGATTTGACCGAAAAAAGCAAGAAAAACGAAAAATTTTTGCGAAATTTCAATTTTTTTCCTCTTTTTTCCCCTTAATTTTCCTTATTATATCGAGATTTGACCGAAAAAAGCAAGAAAAACGAATCATTTTAACGAAATTTCAATTTTTTTCCTCTTTTTTTCTCTTAATTTTCCTTATTTTATCGAGATTAGACCGAGAAATGCATGAAAAACGAATAATTTTAGAGAAATTTCAATTTTTTTCTCTTTTTTTCCCTTAATTTTCCTTACTTTATCGAGAATTGACCGAAAAAAGCAAGAAAAACGAAAAACTTTAGCGAAATTTCAATTTTTTCCTCTTTCTTTCCCTTAATTTTCCTTATTTTATCGATATTTCACCGAAAAAAGCAAGAAAAATGGATAATTTTAGCAAAATTTCAAATTTTTTCCTCTTTATTCCCCTTAATTTCCGTTATTTTATCGAGATTTGCCCGAAAAAAGCAAAAAAACGAATAAATTTTGCGAAATATCAATTTTTATCCTGTTTTTTCCCTTAATTTTCCTTATTTTATCGAGATTTGACCGAAAAAAGAAAGAAAAACGAGTAATTTTAGCGAAATTTCAATTTTTTTCATCTTTTTTTCCCTTAATTTTGCTTATTTTATCGAGATTTGGCCAAAAAAAGCAAGTAAAACGAATAATTTTTGCGAAATTTCCATTTTTTTCATCTTTTTTTCCCTTAATTTTCCTTATTTTATCGAGATTTGACCGAAAAAAGCAAGAAAAACGAATGATTTTAGCGAAATTTCAATTTTTTTCCTCATTTTTTCCTTCATTCTCCTCATTTAACGAGATTTGACCAAAAAAAGCAAGAAAAACGAATAATTTTATCGAAATATCAATTTTTATCCTCTTTTTTTTCCCTTAATTTTCCTTATTTTATCGAGATTTGACCGAAAAAAGCAAGAAAAACGAATAATTTTAGCGAAATTTCAGTTTTTTTCCTCTTTTTTCCCTTAATTTTCCTTATTTTATCGAGATTTGACCAAAAAAAAAGTAAGAAAAACGAATAATTTTAGCGAAATTTCAATTTTTTTCCTCTTTTTTTCCCTTAATTTTCCTTATTTTATCGAGATTTGACCAAAAAAAGCAAGAAAAACGAATAATTTTAGCGAAATTTCAATTTTTTCCCTCTTTTTTTCCCTTAATTTTCCTTATTTTATCGAGATTTGACCGAAAAAAGCCAGAAAAACGAGTAATTTTAGCGAAATTTCAATTTTTTTCCTCTTTTCTTCCCTTAATTTTCCTTATTTTATCGAGATTTGACCGAAAAAAGCAAGAAAAACGAATAATTTTTGCGAAATTTCCATTTTTTTCATCTTTTTCTCCCTTAATTTTCCTTATTTTATCGAGATTTGACCGAAAAAAGCAAGAAAAACGAATAATTTAGCGAAATTTCAATTTTTTCCCTCTTTTTTTCCCTTAATTTTCCTTATTTTATCGAGATTTCACCAAAAAAAGCAAGAAAAACGAATAATTTTAGCGAAATTTCAATTTTTTTCCTCTTTTTTTCCCTTAATTTTCCTTATTTTATCGAGATTTGACCGAAAAAAGCAAGAAAAATGAATAATTTTAGTGAAATTTCAATTTTTTTCCTCATTTTTTCCTTCATTCTCCTCATTTAACGAGATTTGACCGAAAAAAGCAAGAAAAACGAATAATTTTAAAGGAAATATCAATTTTTATCCTCTTTTTTTCCCTTAATTTTCCTTATTTTATCGAGATTTGACCGAAAAAAGCAAGAAAAACGAAAAATTTTTGCGAAATTTCAATTTTTTTCCTCTTTTTTCCCCTTAATTTTCCTTATTATATCGAGATTTGACCGAAAAAAGCAAGAAAAACGAATCATTTTAACGAAATTTCAATTTTTTTCCTCTTTTTTTCTCTTAATTTTCCTTATTTTATCGAGATTAGACCGAGAAATGCATGAAAAACGAATAATTTTAGAGAAATTTCAATTTTTTTCTCTTTTTTTCCCTTAATTTTCCTTACTTTATCGAGAATTGACCGAAAAAAGCAAGAAAAACGAAAAACTTTAGCGAAATTTCAATTTTTTCCTCTTTCTTTCCCTTAATTTTCCTTATTTTATCGATATTTCACCGAAAAAAGCAAGAAAAATGGATAATTTTAGCAAAATTTCAAATTTTTTCCTCTTTATTCCCCTTAATTTCCGTTATTTTATCGAGATTTGCCCGAAAAAAGCAAAAAAACGAATAAATTTTGCGAAATATCAATTTTTATCCTGTTTTTTCCCTTAATTTTCCTTATTTTATCGAGATTTGACCGAAAAAAGAAAGAAAAACGAGTAATTTTAGCGAAATTTCAATTTTTTTCATCTTTTTTTCCCTTAATTTTGCTTATTTTATCGAGATTTGGCCAAAAAAAGCAAGTAAAACGAATAATTTTTGCGAAATTTCCATTTTTTTCATCTTTTTTTCCCTTAATTTTCCTTATTTTATCGAGATTTGACCGAAAAAAGCAAGAAAAACGAATGATTTTAGCGAAATTTCAATTTTTTTCCTCATTTTTTCCTTCATTCTCCTCATTTAACGAGATTTGACCAAAAAAAGCAAGAAAAACGAATAATTTTATCGAAATATCAATTTTTATCCTCTTTTTTTTCCCTTAATTTTCCTTATTTTATCGAGATTTGACCGAAAAAAGCAAGAAAAACGAATAATTTTAGCGAAATTTCAGTTTTTTTCCTCTTTTTTCCCTTAATTTTCCTTATTTTATCGAGATTTGACCAAAAAAAAAGTAAGAAAAACGAATAATTTTAGCGAAATTTCAATTTTTTTCCTCTTTTTTTCCCTTAATTTTCCTTATTTTATCGAGATTTGACCAAAAAAAGCAAGAAAAACGAATAATTTTAGCGAAATTTCAATTTTTTCCCTCTTTTTTTCCCTTAATTTTCCTTATTTTATCGAGATTTGACCGAAAAAAGCCAGAAAAACGAGTAATTTTAGCGAAATTTCAATTTTTTTCCTCTTTTCTTCCCTTAATTTTCCTTATTTTATCGAGATTTGACCGAAAAAAGCAAGAAAAACGAATAATTTTTGCGAAATTTCCATTTTTTTCATCTTTTTTTCCCTTAAATTTCCTTATTTTATCGAGATTTGACCGAAAAAAGCAGGAAAAACGAAAAATTTTAGCGAAATTTCAATTTTTTTCCTCATTTTTTCCTTCAATCTCCTCATTTAACGAGATTTGACCAAAAAAAGCAAGAAAAACGAATAACTTTATCGAAATATCAATTTTTATCCTCTTTTTTTCCCTTAATTTTCCTTATTTTATCGAGATTTGACCGAAAAAAAGCAAGAAAAACGAATAATTTTTGCGAAATTTCAATTTTTTTCCTCTTTTTTTCCCTTAATTTTCCTTATTTTATCGAGAATTGACCGAAAAAAGCAAGAAAAACGAATAACTTTAGCGAAATTTCAATTTTTTCCTCTTTCTTTCCCTTAATTTTCCTTATTTTATCGAGATTTGACCGAAAAAAGAAAGAAAAAAGAATAAATTTAGCGAAATATCAATTTTTATCCTGTTTTTTCCCTTAATTTTCCTTATTTTATCGAGATTTGACCGAAAAAAGCAAGAAAAACGAATAAATTTAGCGAAATATCAATTTTTATCCTGTTTTTTTCCTTAATTTTCCTTATTTTATCGAGATTTTACCGAAAAAAGCAAGAAAAACGAATAATTTTAGCGAAATTTCAATTTTTATCCTCTTTTTTTCCCTTAATTTTCCTTATTTTATCGAGATTTGACCGAAAAAAGCAAGAAAAACGAATAATTTTAGCGAAATTTCAGTTTTTTTCCTCTTTTTTTCCCTTAATTTTCCTTATTTTATCGAGATTTGACCGAAAAAAGCAAGAAAAACGAATAATTTTAGCGAAATTTCAATTTTTTTCCTCTTTTTTTCCCTTAATTTTCCTTATTTTATCGAGATTTGACCGAAAAAAGCAAGAAAAACGAATAATTTTAGCAAAATTTCAATATTTTCCCTCTTTTTTTCCATTAATTTTCCTTATTTTATCGAGATTTGACCGAAAAAAGCAAGAAAAACGAGTAATTTTAGCGAAATTTCAATTTTTTTTCCTCTTTTTTTCCTTAATTTTCCTTATTTTATCGAGATTTGACCGAAAAAAGCAAGGAAAACGAATAATTTTTGCGAAATTTCCATTTTTTTCATCTTTTTATCCCTTATTTTATCGAGATTTGACCGAAAAAAGCAGGAAAAACGAATAATTTTAGCGAAATTTCAATTTTTTTCCTCTTTTTTTCCTTCATTCTCCTCATTTAACGAGATTTGACCAAAAAAAGCAAGAAAAACGAATAATTTTATCGAAATATCAATGTTTATCCTCTTTTTTTTTCCTTAATTTTCCTTATTTTATCGAGATCTGACCGAAAAAAGGAAGAAAAACGAATAATTTTAGCGAAATTTCAATTTTTCTCCTTTTTTTTCCCTTAATTTTCCTAATTTTATCGAGATTTGACCGAAAAAAGCAAGAAAAACGAGTAATTTTAGCGAAATTTCAATTTTTTTCATCTTTTTTTCCCTTAATTTTGCTTATTTTATCGAGATTTGACCGAAAAAAGCAAGAAAAACGAATGATTTTAGCGAAATTTCAATTTTTTTCCTCATTTTTTCCTTCATTCTCCTCATTTAACGAGATTTGACCGAAAAAAGCAAGAAAAACGAATAATTTTATCGAAATATCAATTTTTTTCCTCTTTTTTTCCCTTAATTTTCCTTATTTTATCGAGATTTGACCGAAAAAAGCAAGAAAAACGAATAATTTTAGAGAAATTTCAGTTTTTTTCCTCTTTTTTTCCCTTAATTTTCCTTATTTAATCGAGATTTGACCAAAAAAAAAGTAAGAAAAACGAATAATTTTAGCGAAATTTCAATTTTTTCCTCTTTTTTTCCCTTAATTTTCCTTATTTTATCGAGATTTGACCGAAAAAAGCAAGAAAAACGAATAATTTTAGCGAAATTTCAATTTTTTCCCTCTTTTTTTCCCTTAATTTTCCTTATTTTATCGAGATTTGACCGAAAAAAGCAAGAAAAACGAGTAATTTTAGCGAAATTTCAATTTTTTTCCTCTTTTTTCCCTTAATTTTCCTTATTTTATCGAGATTTGACCGAAAAAAGCAAGAAAAACGAATAATTTTTGCGAAATTTCCATTTTTTTTCATCTTTTTTTCCCTTAATTTTCCTTATTTTATCGAGATTTGACCGAAAAAAGCAGGAAAAACGAAAAATTTTAGCAAAATTTCAATTTTTTTCCTCATTTTTTCCTTCATTCTCCTCATTTAACGAGATTTGACCGAAAAAAGCAAGAAAAACGAATAATTTTATCGAAATATCAATTTTTATCCTCTTTTTTCCCTTAATTTTCCTTATTTTATCGAGATTTGACCAAAAAAAGCAAGAAAAACGAATAATTTTAGCGAAATTTCAATTTTTTTCCTCTTTTTTTCCCTTAATTTTCCTTATTTTATCGAGATTTGACCGAAAAAAGCAAGAAAAATGGATAATTTTAGTGAAATTTCAATTTTTTTCCACATTTTTTCCTTCATTCTCCTCATTTAACGAGATTTGACCGAAAAAAGCAAGAAAAACGAATAATTTTATCGAAATATCAGTTTTTATCCTCTTTTTTTCCCTTAATTTTCCTTATTTTATCGAGATTTGACCGAAAAAAGCAAGAAAAACGAATAATTTTAGCGAAATTTCAATTTTTTTCCTCTTTTTTTCCCTTAATTTTCCTTATTTTATCGAGATTTGACAGAAAAAAGCAAGAAAAACGAATAATTTTAGCGAAATTTCAATTTTTTTCCTCTTTTTTTCTCTTAATTTTCCTTATTTTATCGAGATTTGACCGAAAAATGCATGAAAAACGAATAATTTTAGCGAAATTTCAATTTTTTTCATCTTTTTTTCCCTTAATTTTCCTTACTTTATCGAGAATTGACCGGAAAAAATAAGAAAAACAAATAACTTTAGCGAAATTTCAATTTTTTCCTCTTTCTTTCCCTTAATTTCCCTTATTTTAACGAGATTTGACCGAAAAAAGCAAGAAAAACGAATAAATTTAGCGAAATATCAATTTTTATCCTGTTTTTTCCCTTAATTTTCCTTATTTTATCGAGATTTGACCGAAAAAAGCAAGAAAAACGAATAAATTTAGCGAAATATCAATTTTTATCCTGTTTTTTTCCTTAATTTTCCTTATTTTATCGAGATTTGACCGAAAAAAGCAAGAAAAACGAATAATTTTAGCGAAATTTCAATTTTTATCCTCTTTTTTTCCCTTAATTTTCCTTATTTTATCGAGATTTGACCGAAAAAAGCAAGAAAAACGAATAATTTTTGCGAAATTTCAGTTTTTTTCCTCTTTTTTTCCCTTAATTTTCCTTATTTTATCGAGATTTGACCGAAAAAAGCAAGAAAAACGAATAATTTAGCGAAATTTCAATTTTTTTCCCTTAATTTTCCTTATTTTATTGAGATTTGACCGAAAAAAGCAAGAAAAACGAATAATTTTAGCGAAATTTCAATTTTTTTCCTCTTTTTTTCCCTTAATTTTCCTTATTTTATCGAGATTTGACCGAAAAAAAGCAAGAAAAACGAAAAATTTTAGCGAAATTTCAATTTATTCCTCTTTTTTTCCTTTTATTTTCCTTATTTTATCGAGATTTGACCGAAAAATCAAGAAAAACGAATAATTTTAGCGAAATCACAATTTTTTTCTTCTTTTTTTCCCTTTATTTTCCTTATTTTATCGAGATTTGACCGAAAAAAAAAAGAAAAACGTATAATTTTAGCGAAATTTCAATTTTCTACATCTTATTTTCCCTTAATTTTCCTTATTTTATCAAGATTTGACCGAAAAAAAGCAAGAAAAACGAATAATTTTATCGAAATATATTTTTATCCTCTTTTTTTCCCTTAATTTTCCTTATTTTATCGAGATTTGACCGAAAAAAGCAAGAAAAACCTATATTTTTCGCGAAATTTCAATTTTCTTCCTCTTTTTTTCCCTTAATTTTCCTTATTTTATCGAGATTTGACCGAAAAAAGCAAGAAAAACCTATATTTTTCGCGAAATTTCAATTTTTTTCCTCTTTTTTTCCTTCATTCTCCTCATTTAACGAGATTTGATCGAGAAAAGCAAGAAAAATGAATAATTTTATCGAAATATATTTTTATCCTCTTTTTTTCCCCTAATTTTCCTTATTTTATCGAGATAACACCGAAAAAAGCAAGAAAAACGAATAATTTTAGCGAAATTTCAATTTTTTTCCTCTTTTTTTTCCCATAATTTTCCTTATTTTATCGAGATCTGACCGAAAAAAGCAAGGAAAACGAATAATTTTAGCGAAATTTCAATTTTTTTCCTCTTTTTTTCCTTCATTCTCCTCATTTAACGAGATTTGATCGAGAAAAGCAAGAAAAATGAATAATTTTATCGAAATATCAATTTTTATCCTCTTTTTTTCCCCTAATTTTCCTTATTTTATCGAGATATCACCGAAAAAAGCAAGAAAAACGAATAATTTTAGCGAAATTTCAATTTTTTTCCTCTTTTTTATCCCATAATTTTCCTTATTTTATCGAGATCTGACCGAAAAAAGCAAGGAAAACGAATAATTTTAGCGAAATTTCAACTTTTTTCCTCTTTTTTTCCTTCATTCTCCTCATTTAACAAGAATTGACCGAAAAAAGCAAGAAAAACGAATAATTTTATCGAAATATCAATGTTTATCCTCTTTTTTTTCCCTTAATTTTCCTTATTTTATCGAGATCTGACCGAAAAAAGCAAGAAAAACGAATAATTTTAGCGAAATATCAATTTTTATCCTCTTTTTTCCCTTAATTTTCCTTATTTTATCGAGATTTGACCGAAAAAAGCATGAAAAACGAATAATTTTAGCGAAATTTCAATTTTTTTTCTCTTTTTTTCCCTTAATTTTCCTTATTTTATCGAGATTTGACCGGAAAAGCAAGAAAAATGAATAATTTTAGCGAAATTTCAATTTTTTTCCTCTTTTTTTCCCTTTATTTTCCTTATTTTATCGAGATTTGACCGAAAAAAGCAAGAAAAACGAATAATTTTAGCGAAATCGCAATTTTTTTCTTCTTTTTTTCCCTTTATTTTCCTTATTTTATCGAGATTTGACCGAAAAAAAAAAGAAAAACGAATAATTTTAGCGAAATTTCAATTTTCTACATCTTTTTTTCCCTTAATTTTCCTTATTTTATCGAGATTTGAGCGAAAAAAGCAAGAAAAACGAATAATATTAGCGAAATTTCAATTTTTTTCCTGTTTTATTCCTTCATTCTCCTCATTTAACGAGATTTGACCGAAAAAAGCAAGTAAAACGAATAATTTTCGCGGAATATCTATTTTTATCCTCTTTTTTCCCTTAATTTTCCTTATTTTATCGAGATTTCACCGAAAAAAGCAAGAAAAACGAATAATGTTAGCGATATTTCAATTTGTTTCCTCTTTTTTTCTCTTAATTTTCCTTATTTTATCGAGATTTGACCGAAAAAAGCAAGAAAAACGAATAAATTTAGCGAAATTTCAATTTTTTTCCTCTTTTTTTCCTTCATTCTCCTCATTTAACGAGATTTGACCGAAAAAAGCAAGAAAAACGAATAATTTTATCGAAATATCAATGTTCATCCTCTTTTTTTTCCCTTAATTTTCCTTATTTTATCGAGATCTGACCGAAAAAAGCAAGAAAAACGAATAATTTTAGCGAAATATCAATTTTTATCCTCTTTTTTCCCTTAATTTTCCTTATTTTATCGAGATTTGACCGAAATAAGCATGAAAAACGAATAATTTTAGCGAAATTTCAATTTTTATCCTCTTTTTTTCCCTTAATTTTCCTTATTTTATCGAGATTTGACCGAAAAAAGCAAAAAAAAGGAATAATTTTAGCAAAATTTCAATTTTTTTCCTCTTTTTTTCCCTTTATTTTCCTTATTTTATCGAGATTTGACCGAAAAAAGCAAGAAAAACGAATAATTTTAGCGAAATCGCAATTTTTTTCTTCTTTTTTTTCCCTTTATTTTCCTTATTTTATCGAGATTTGACCGAAAAAAGCAAGGAAAACGAATAATTTTTGCGAAATTTCAATTTTCTACATTTTTTTTTCCCTTAATTTTCCTTATTTTATCGAGATTTGACCGAAAAAAGCAGGAAAAACGAATAATTTTAGCGAAATTTCAATTTTTTTCCTCATTTTTTCCTTCATTCTCCTCATTTAACGAGATTTGACCGAAAAAAGCAGGAAAAACGAATAATTTTAGCGAAATTTCAATTTTTTTCCTCTTTTTTTCCTTCATTCTCCTCATTTAACGAGATTTGACCAAAAAAAGCAAGAAAAACGAATAATTTTATCGAAATATCAATGTTTATCCTCTTTTTTTTTCCTTAATTTTCCTTATTTTATCGAGATCTGACCGAAAAAAGCAAGAAAAACGAATAATTTTAGCGTAATTTCAATTTTTCTCCTTTTTTTTCCCTTAATTTTCCTAATTTTATCGAGATTTGACCGAAAAAAGCAAGAAAAATGAGTAATTTTAGCGAAATTTCAATTTTTTTCATCTTTTTTTCCCTTAATTTTGCTTATTTTATCGAGATTTGACCGAAAAAAGCAAGAAAAACGAATAATTTTAGCGAAATTTCAATTTTTTTCCTCTTTTTTTCCTTCATTCTCCTCATTTAACGAGATTTGATCGAGAAAAGCAAGAAAAATGAATAATTTTATCGAAATATCAATTTTTATCCTCTTTTTTTCCCCTAATTTTTCTTATTTTATCGAGATATCACCGAAAAAAGCAAGAAAAACGAATAATTTTAGCGAAATTTCAATTTTTTTCCTCTTTTTTTTCCCATAATTTTCCTTATTTTATCGAGATCTGACCGAAAAAAGCAAGGAAAACGAATAATTTTAGCGAAATTTCAATTTTTTTCCTCTTTTTTTCCTTCATTCTCCTCATTTAACAAGAATTGACCGAAAAAAGCAAGAAAAACGAATAATTTTATCGAAATATCAATGTTTATCCTCTTTTTTTCCCTTAATTTTCCTTATTTTATCGAGATCTGACCGAAAAAAGCAAGAAAAACGAATAATTTTAGCGAAATATTAATTTTTATCCTATTTTTTCCCTTAATTTTCCTTATTTTATCGAGATTTGACCGAAAAAAGCATGAAAAACGAATAATTTTAGCGAAATTTCAATTTTTTTTCTCTTTTTTTCCCTTAATTTTCCTTATTTTATCGAGATTTGACCGAAAAAAGCAAGAAAAATGAATAATTTTAGCGAAATTTCAATTTTTTTCCTCTCTTTTTCCCTTTATTTTCCTTATTTTATCGAGATTTGACCGAAAAAAGCAAGAAAAACGAATAATTTTAGCGTAATCGCAATTTTTTTCTTCTTTTTTTCCCTTTATTTTCCTTATTTTATCGAGATTTGACCGAAAAAAAAAAGAAAAACGAATAATTTTAGCGAAATTTCAATTTTCTACATCTTTTTTTCCCTTAATTTTCCTTATTTTATCGAGATTTGAGCGAAAAAAGCAAGAAAAACGAATAATATTAGCGAAATTTCAATTTTTTTCCTGTTTTATTCCTTCATTCTCCTCATTTAACGAGATTTGACCGAAAAAAGCAAGTAAAACGAATAATTTTCGCGGAATATCAATTTTTATCCTCTTTTTTCCCTTAATTTTCCTTATTTTATCGAGATTTCACCGAAAAAAGCAAGAAAAACGAATAATGTTAGCGATATTTCAATTTGTTTCCTCTTTTTTTCTCTTAATTTTCCTTATTTTATCGAGATTTGACCGAAAAAAGCAAGAAAAACGAAAAATTTTAGCGAAATTTCAATTTTTTTCCTCTTTTTTTCCTTCATTCTCCTCATTTAACGAGATTTGACCGAAAAAAGCAAGAAAAACTAATAATTTTATCGAAATATCAATGTTTATCCTCTTTTTTTTCCCTTAATTTTCCTTATTTTATCGAGATCTGACCGAAAAAAGCAAGAAAAACGAATAATTTTAGCGAAATATCAATTTTTATCCTCTTTTTTCCATAATTTTCCTTATTTTATCGAGATTTGACCGAAAAAAGCATGAAAAACGAATAATTTTAGCGAAATTTCAATTTTTATCCTCTTTTTTTCCCTTAATTTTCCATATTTTATCGAGATTTGACCGAAAAAAGCAAGAAAAATGAATAATTTTAGCGAAATTTCAATTTTTTTCCTCTTTTTTTCCCTTTAATTTCCTTATTTTATCGAGATTTGACCGAAAAAGCAAGAAAAACGAATAATTTTAGCGAAATCGCAATTTTTTTCTTCTTTTTTTTCCCTTTATTTTCCTTATTTTATCGAGATTTGACCGAAAAAAGCAAGGAAATCGAATAATTTTTGCGAAATTTCAATTTTCTACATTTTTTTCCCCTTAATTTTCCTTATTTTATCGAGATTTGACCGAAAAAAGCAGGAAAAACGAATAATTTTAGCGAAATTTCAATTTTTTTCCTCATTTTTTCCTTCATTCTCCTCATTTAACGAGATTTGACCGAAAAAAGCAAGAAAAACGAATAATTTTATCGAAATATCAATTTTTATCCTCTTTTTTTCCCTTAATTTTCCTTATTTTATCGAGATTTTACCGAAAAAAGCAAGAAAAACGAATAATTTTAGCGAAATTTCAATTTTTTTCCTCTTTTTTTCCCTTAATTTTCCTTATTTTATCGAGATTTGACCGAAAAAAGCAAGAAAAACGAATGATTTTAGCGAAATTTCAATTTTTTTCCTCTTTTTTTCCCTTAATTTTCCTTATTTTATCGAGATTTGACCGAAAAAAGCAAGAAAAACGAATAATTTTAGCAAAATTTCAATATTTTCCCTCTTTTTTTCCCTTAATTTTCCTTATTTTATCGAGATTTGACCGAAAAAAGCAAGAAAAACGAGTAATTTTAGCGAAATTTCAATTTTTTTCCTCTTTTTTTCCTTAATTTTCCTTATTTTATCGAGATTTGACCAAAAAAAGCAAGGAAAACGAATAATTTTTGCGAAATTTCCATTTTTTCATCTTTTTTTCCCTTATTTTATCGAGATTTGACCGAAAAAAGCAGGAAAAACGAATAATTTTAGCGAAATTTCAATTTTTTTCCTCTTTTTTTCCTTCATTCTCCTCATTTAACGAGATTTGACCAAAAAAAGCAAGAAAAACGAATAATTTTATCGAAATATCAATGTTTATCCTCTTTTTTTTCCTTAATTTTCCTTATTTTATCGAGATCTGACCGAAAAAAGCAAGAAAAACGAATAATTTTAGCGAAATTTCAATTTTTCTCCTTTTTTTTCCCTTAATTTTCCTAATTTTATCGAGATTTGACCGAAAAAAGCAAGAAAAACGAGTAATTTTAGCGAAATTTCAATTTTTTTCATCTTTTTTTCCCTTAATTTTGCTTATTTTATCGAGATTTGACCGAAAAAAGCAAGAAAAACGAATAATTTTAGCGAAATTTCAATTTTTTTCCTCTTTTTTTCCCTTAATTTTCCTTATTTTATCGAGATTTGACCTAAAAAAGCAAGTAAAACGAATAATTTTTGCAGTATTTCCATTTTTTTCATCTTTTTTTCCCTTAATTTTCCTTATTTTATCGAGATTTGACCGAAAAAAGCAAGAAAAACGAATGGTTTTAGCGAAATTTCAATTTTTTTCCTCATTTTATCCTTCATTCTCCTCATTTAACGAGATTTGACCGAAAAAAGCAAGAAAAACGAATAATTTTATCGAAATATCAATTTTTATCCTCTTTTTTTCCCTTAATTTTCCTCATTTTATCGAGATTTGACCGAAAAAAGCAAGAAAAACGAATAATTTTAGCGAAATTTCAGTTTTTTTCCTCTTTTTTTCCCTTAATTTTCCTTATTTAATCGAGATTTGACCAAAAAAAAAGTAAGAAAAACGAATAATTTTAGCGAAATTTACATTTTTTCCTCTTTTTTTCCCTAAATTTTCCTTATTTTATCGAGATATGACCGAAAAAAGCAAGAAAAACGAATAGTTTTAGCGAAATTTCAATTTTTTCCCTCTTTTTTTCCCTTAATTTTCCTTATTTTATCGAGATTTGACCGAAAAAAGCAAGAAAAAGGAGTAATTTTAGCGAAATTTCAATTTTTTTCCTCTTTTTTCCCTTAATTTTCCTTATTTTATCGAGATTTGACCGAAAAAAGCAAGAAAAACGAATAATTTTTGCGAAATTTCCATTTTTTTCATCTTTTTTTCCCTTAATTTTCCTTATTTTATCGAGATTTGACCGAAAAAAGCAGGAATAACGAAAAATTTTAGCGAAATTTCAATTTTTTCCTCTTTTTTTCCCTTTATTTTCCTTATTTTATCGAGATTTGACCGAAAAATCAAGAAAAACGAATAATTTTAGCGAAATTTCAATTTTTTCCCTCTTTTTTTCCCTTAATTTTCCTTATTTTATCGAGATTTGACCGAAAAAAGCAAGAAAAACGAGTAATTTTAGCGAAATTTCAATTTTTTTCCTCTTTTTTCCCTTAATTTTCCTTATTTTATCGAGATTTGACCGAAAAAAGCAAGAAAAACGAATAATTTTTTCGAAATTTCCATTTTTTTCATATTTTTTTCCCTTAATTTTCCTTATTTTATCGAGATTTGACCGAAAAAAGCAGGAAAAACGAAAAATTTTAGCGAAATTTCAATTTTTTTCCTCATTTTTTCCTTCATTCTCCTCATTTAACGAGATTTGACCGAAAAAAGCAAGAAAAACGAATAATTTTATCGAAATATCAATTTTTATCCTCTTTTTTCCCTTAATTTTCCTTATTTTATCGAGATTTGACCGAAAAAAGCAAGAAAAACGAATAATTTTAGCGAAATTTCAATTTTTTTCCTCTTTTTTTCCCTTAATTTTCCTTATTTTCTCGAGATTTGACCGAAAAAAGCAAGAAAAATGAATAATTTTAGTGAAATTTCAATTTTTTTCCACATTTTTTCCTTCATTCTCCTCATTTAACGAGATTTGACCGAAAAAAGCAAGAAAAACGAATAATTTTATCGAAATATCAGTTTTTATCCTCTTTTTTTCCCTTAATTTTCCTTATTTTATCGAGATTTGACCGAAAAAAGCAAGAAAAACGAATAATTTTAGCGAAATTTCAATTTTTTTCCTCTTTTTTTCCCTTAATTTTCCTTATTTTATCGAGATTTGACCGAAAAAAGCAAGAAAAACGAATAATTTTAGCGAAATTTCAATTTTTTTCCTCTTTTTTTCTCTTAATTTTCCTTATTTTATCGAGATTTGACCGAAAAATGCATGAAAAACGAATAATTTTAGCGAAATTTCAATTTTTTCCTCTTTTTTTCCCTTTATTTTCCTTATTTTATCGAGATTTGACCGAAAAATCAAGACAAACGAATAATTTTAGCGAAATCACAATTTTTTTTTCTTTTTTTCCCTTTATTCTCCTCATTTAACGAGATTTGATCGAGAAAAGCAAGAAAAATGAATAATTTTATCGAAATATCAATTTTTATCCTCTTTTTTTCCCCTAATTTTCCTTATTTTATCGAGATATCACCGAAAAAAGCAAGAAAAACGAATAATTTTAGCGAAATTTCAATTTTTTTCCTCTTTTTTTTCCCATAATTTTCCTTATTTTATCGAGATCTGACCGAAAAAAGCAAGGAAAACGAATAATTTTAGCGAAATTTCAATTTTTTTCCTCTTTTTTTCCTTCATTCTCCTCATTTAACAAGAATTGACCGAAAAAAGCAAGAAAAACGAATAATTTTATCGAAATATCAATGTTTATCCTCTTTTTTTTCCCTTAATTTTCCTTATTTTATCGAGATCTGACCGAAAAAAGCAAGAAAAACGAATAATTTTAGCGAAATATCAATTTTTATCCTCTTTTTTCCCTTAATTTTCCTTATTTTATCGAGATTTGACCGAAAAAAGCATGAAAAACGAATAATTTTAGCGAAATTTCAATTTTTTTCCTCTTTTTTTTCCCTTAATTTTCCTTATTTTATCGAGATTTGACCGAAAAAAGCAAGAAAAATGAATAATTTTAGCGAAATTTCAATTTTTTTCCTCTTTTTTTCCCTTTATTTTCCTTATTTTATCGAGATTTGACCGAAAAAAGCAAGAAAAACGAATAATTTTAGCGAAATCGCAATTTTTTTCTTCTTTTTTTCCCTTTATTTTCCTTATTTTATCGAGATTTGACCGAAAAAAAAAAGAAAAACGAATAATTTTAGCGAAATTTCAATTTTCTACATCATTTTTTCCCTTAATTTTCCTTATTTTATCGAGATTTGAGCGAAAAAAGCAAGAAAAACGAATAATATTAGCGAAATTTCAATTTTTTTCCTGTTTTATTCCTTCATTCTCCTCTTTTAACGAGATTTGACCGAAAAAAGCAAGTAAAACGAATAATTTTCGCGGAATATCAATTTTTATCCTCTTTTTTCCCTTAATTTTCCTTATTTTATCGAGATTTCACCGAAAAAAGCAAGAAAAACGAATAATGTTAGCGATATTTCAATTTGTTTCCTCTTTTTTTCTCTTAATTTTCCTTATTTTATCGAGATTTGACCGAAAAAAGCAAGAAAAACGAATAATTTTAGCGAAATTTCAATTTTTTTCCTCTTTTTTTCCTTCATTCTCCTCATTTAACGAGATTTGACCGAAAAAAGCAAGAAAAACGAATAATTTTATCGAAATATCAATGTTTATCCTCTTTTTTTTCCCTTAATTTTCCTTATTTTATCGAGATCTGACCGAAAAAAGCAAGAAAAACTAATAATTTTAGCGAAATATCAATTTTTATCCTCTTTTTTCCCTTAATTTTCCTTATTTTATCGAGATTTGACCGAAAAAAGCATGAAAAACGAATAATTTTAGCGAAATTTCAATTTTTATCCTCTTTTTTTCCCTTAATTTTCCTTATTTTATCGAGATTTGACCGAAAAAAGCAAGAAAAATGAATAATTTTAGCGAAATTTCAATTTTTTCCTCTTTTTTTCCCTTTATTTTCCTTATTTTATCGAGATTTGACCGAAAAAAGCAAGAAAAACGAATAATTTTAGCGAAATCGCAATTTTTTTCTTCTTTTTTTTCCCTTTATTTTCCTTATTTTATCGAGATTTGACCGAAAAAAGCAAGGAAAACGAATAATTTTTGCGAAATTTCAATTTTCTACATTTTTTTTTCCCTTAATTTTCCTTATTTTATCGAGATTTGACCGAAAAAAGCAGGAAAAACGAATAATTTTAGCGAAATTTCAATTTTTTTCCTCATTTTTTCCTTCATTCTCCTCATTTATCGAGATTTGACCGAAAATAAAGAAAAACGAATAATTTTAGCGAAACTTCAATTTTCTACATCTTATTTTCCCTTAATTTTCCTTATTTTATCGAGATTTGACCGAAAAAAGCAAGAAAAACGAATAATTTTTGCGAAATTTCCATTTTTTTCATCTTTTTTTCCCTTAATTTTCCTTATTTTATCGAGATTTGACCGAAAAAAGCAAGAAAATCGAATAATTTTAGCGAAATCGCAATTTTTTTCTTCTTTTTTTCCCTTTATTTTCCTTATTTTATCGAGATTTGACCGAAAATAAAGAAAAACGAATAATTTTAGCGAAATTTCAATTTTCTACATCTTATTTTCCCTTAATTTTCCTTATTTTATCGAGATTTGACCGAAAAAAGCAAGAAAAACGAATAATTTTTGCGAAATTTCCATTTTTTTCATCTTTTTTTCCCTTAATTTTCCTTATTTTATCGAGATTTGACCGAAAAAAGCAAGAAAAACGAATAATTTTATCGAAATATCAATTTTTATCCTCTTTTTTTCCCTTAATTTTCCTTATTTTATCGAGATTTGACCGAAAAAAGCAAGAAAAACCTATATTTTTCGCGAAATTTCAATTTTTTTCCTCTTTTTTTCCCTTAATTTTCCTTATTTTATCGAGATTTGACCGAAAAAAGCAAATAAAACCTATATTTTTCGCGAAATTTCAATTTTTTTCCTCTTTTTTTCCTTCATTCTCCTCATTTAACGAGATTTTATCGAGAAAAGCAAGAAAAATGAATAATTTTATCGAAATATCAATTTTTATCCTCTTTTTTTCGCCTAATTTTCCTTATTTTATCGAGATATCACCGAAAAAAGCAAGAAAAACGAATAATTTTAGCGAAATTTCAATTTTTTTCCTCTTTTTTTTCCCATAATTTTTCTTATTTTATCGAGATCTGACCGAAAAAAGCAAGAAAAACGAATAATTTTAGCGAAATTTCAATTTTTTTCGTCTTTTTTTCCCTTAATCTTCCTTATTTTATCGAGATTTGACCGAAAAAAGCAAGAAAAATGAATAATTTTAGCGAAATTTCAATTTTTTTCCTCTTTTTTTCCCTTTATTTTCCTTATTTTATCCAGATTTGACCGAAAAAAGCAAGAAAAACGAATAATTTTAGCGAAATCGCAATTTTTTTCTTCTTTTTTTTCCCTATATTTTCCTTATTTTATCGAGATTTGACCGAAAAAAAAAAGAAAAACGAATAATTTTAGCGAAATTTCAATTTTCTACATCTTTTTTTCCCTTAATTTTCCTTATTTTATCGAGATTTGACCGAAAAAAGCAAGAAAAACGAATAAATTTAGCGAAATATCAATTTTTATCCTGTTTTTCCCTTAATTTTCCTTATTTTATCGAGATTTGACCGAAAAAAGCAAGAAAAACGAATAATTTTAGCGAAATTTCTATTTTTTTCATTTTTTTTCCCATAATTTTGCTTATTTTATCGAGGTTTGACCGAAAAAAGCAAGAAAAACGAATGATTTTAGCAAAATTTCAATTTTTTTCCTCATTTTTTCCTTCAATCTCCTCATTTAACGAGTTTTGACCGAAAAAAGCAAGAAAAACGAATAATTTTATCGAAATATCAATTTTTATCCTCTTTTTTTCCCTTAATTTTCCTTATTTTATCGAGATTTGACCGAAAAAAGCAAGAAAAACGAATAATTTTAGCGAAATTTCAATTTTTTTCCTCTTTTTTTCCCTTAATTTTCCTTATTTTATCGAGATTTGACCGAAAAAAGCAAGAAAAACGAATAATTTAGCGAAATTTCAATTTTTTCCCTTAATTTTCCTTATTTTATCGAGATTTCACCGAAAAAAGCAAGAAAAACGAATAATTTTAGCGAAATTTCAATTTTTTTCCTCTTTTTTTCCCTTAATTTTCCTTATTTTATCGAGATTTGACCGAAAAAAGCAAGAAAAATGAATAATTTTAGTGAAATTTCAATTTTTTTCCTCATTTTTTCCTTCATTCTCCTCATTTAACGAGATTTGACCGAAAAAAGCAAGAAAAACGAATAATTTTATCGAAATATCAATTTTTATCCTCTTTTTTTCCCTTAATTTTCCTTATTTTATCGAGATTTGACGGAAAAAAGCAAGAAAAACGAAAAATTTTAGCGAAATTTCAATTTTTTTCCTCTTTTTTTCCCTTAATTTTCCTAATTATATCGAGATTTGACCGAAAAAAGCAAGAAAAACGAATCATTTTAGCGAAATTTCAATTTTTTTCCTCTTTTTTTCTCTTAATTTTCCTTATTTTATCGAGATTTGACCGAAAATGCATGAAAAACGAATAATTTTAGCGAAATTTCAATTTTTTTCTCTTTTTTTCCCTTAATTTTCCTTACTTTATCGAGAATTGACCGAAAAAAGCAAGAAAAACGAATAACTGTAGCGAAATTTCAATTTTTTCCTCTTTCTTTCCCTTAATGTTCCTTATTTTATCGAGATTTCACCGAAAAAAGCAAGAAAAATGGATAATTTTAGCAAAATTTAAATTTTTTCCTCTTTATTCCCCTTAATTTCCCTTATTTTATCGAGATTTGACCGAAAAAAGCAAGAAAAACGAATAAATTTAGCGAAATATCAATTTTTATCCTGTTTTTTCCCTTAATTTTCCTTATTTTATCGAGATTTGACCGAAAAAATCAAGAAAAACGAGTAATTTTAGCGAAATTTCAATTTTTTTCATCTTTTTTTCCCTAAATTTTGCTTATTTTATCGAGATTTGACCGAAAAAAGCAAGAAAAACGAATAATTTTAGCGAAATTTCAATTTTTTTCATATTTTTTCCCTTAATTTTCCTTATTTTATCAAGATTTGACCGAAAAAAGCAAGAAAAACGAATGATTTTAGCGAAATTTCAATTTTTTTCCTCATTTTTTCCTTAATTTTGCTTATTTTATCGAGATTTGACCGAAAAAAGCAAGGAAAACGAATAATTTTTGCGAAATTTCCATTTTTTTCATCTTTTTTTCCCTTATTTTATCGAGATTTTACCGAAAAAAGCAGGAAAAACGAATAATTTTAGCGAAATTTCAATTTTTTTCCTCTTTTTTTTCCTTCATTCTCCTCATTTAACGAGATTTGACCGAAAAAAGCAAGAAATACGAATAATTTTATCGAAATATCAATGTTTATCCTCTTTTTTTTCCTTAATTTTCCTTATTTTATCGAGATCTGACCGAAAAAAGCAAGAAAAACGAATAATTTTAGCGAAATTTCAATTTTTCTCCTTTTTTTCCCTTAATTTTCCTAATTTTATCGAGATTTGACCGAAAAAAGCAAGAAAAACGAATAATTTTAGCGAAATATCAATTTTTATCCTCTTTTATTCCTTCATTCTCCTCATTTAACGAGATTTGACCGAAAAAAGCAAGTAAAACGAATAATTTTCGCGGAATATCAATTTTTTTTCTCTTTTTTCCCTTAATTTTCCTTATTTTATCGAGATTTCACCGAAAAACGAATAATGTTAGCGATATTTCAATCTGTTTCCTCTTTTTTTCTCTTAATTTTCCTTATTTTATCGAGATTTGACCGAAAAAAGCAAGAAAAACGAATAATTTTAGCAAAATTTCAAATTTTTTCCTCTTTATTCCCCTTAATTTCCCTTATTTTATCGAGATTTGACCGAAAAAAGCAAGAAAAACGAATAATTTTAGCGAAATATCAATTTTTATCCTGTTTTTTCCTTAATTTTCCTTATTTTATCGAGATTTGACCGAAAAAAGCAAGAAAAACGAATATATTTAGCGAAATATCAATTTTTATCCTGTTTTTTCCCTTAATTTTCCTTATTTTATCGAGATTTGACCGAAAAAAGCAAGAAAAACGAATAATTTTAGCGAAATTTCAATTTTTTTCATCTTTTTTTCCCTTAATTTTGCTTATTTTATCGAGCTTTGACCGAAAAAAGCAAGAAAAACGAATAATTTTAGCGAAATTTCAATTTTTTTCCTCTTTTTTTCCCTTAATTTTCCTTATTTTATCGAGATTTGACCAAAAAAAGCAAGAAAAACGAATAATTTTAGCGAAATTTCAATTTTTTTCCTCTTTTTTTCCCTTAATTTTCCTTATTTTATCGAGATTTGACCGAAAAAAGCAAAAAAAACGAATAACTTTAGCGAAATTTCAATTTTTTCCTCTTTCTTTCCCTTAGTTTTCCTTATTTTATCGAGATTTGACCGAAAAAAGGAAGAAAAACGAATAATTTTAGCGAAATTTCAATATTTTCCCTCTTTTTTTCCCTTATTTAATCGAGATTTGACCGAAAAAAGCAAGAAAAACGAGTAATTTTAGCGAAATTTCAATTTTTTTCCTCTTTTTTTCCCTTAATTTTCCTTATTTTATCGAGATTTGACCGAAAAAAGCAAGGAAAACGAATAATTTTTGCGAAATTTCCATTTTTTCATCTTTTTTTCCCTTATTTTATCGAGATTTTACCGAAAAAAGCAGGAAAAACGAATAATTTTAGCGAAATTTCAATTTTTTTCCTCTTTTTTTTCCTTCATTCTCCTCATTTAACGAGATTTGACCGAAAAAAGCAAGAAATACGAATAATTTTATCGAAATATCAATGTTTATCCTCTTTTTTTTTCCTTAATTTTCCTTATTTTATCGAGATCTGACCGAAAAAAGCAAGAAAAACGAATAATTTTAGCGAAATTTCAATTTTTCTCCTTTTTTACCCTTAATTTTCCTAATTTTATCGAGATTTGACCGAAAAAAGCAAGAAAAACGAATAATTTTAGCGAAATATCAATTTTTATCCTCTTTTATTCCTTCATTCTCCTCATTTAACGAGATTTGACCGAAAAAAGCAAGTAAAACGAATAATTTTCGCGAAATATCAATTTTTATCCTCTTTTTTCCCTTAATTTTCCTAATTTTATCGAGATTTCACCGAAAAACGAATAATGTTAGCGATATTTCAATTTGTTTCCTCTTTTTTTCTCTTAATTTTCCTTATTTTATCGAGATTTGACCGAAAAAAGCAAGAAAAACGAATAATTTTAGCAAAATTTCAAATTTTTTCCTCTTTATTCCCCTTAATTTCCCTTATTTTATCGAGATTTGACCGAAAAAAGCAAGAAAAACGAATAAATTTAGCGAAATATCAATTTTTATCCTGTTTTTTTCCTTAATTTTCCTTATTTTATCGAGATTTGACCGAAAAAAGCAAGAAAAACGAATAAATTTAGCGAAATATCAATTTTTATCCTGTTTTTTCCCTTAATTTTCCTTATTTTATCGAGATTTGACCGAAAAAAGCAAGAAAAACGAATAATTTTAGCGAAATTTCAATTTTTTTCATCTTTTTTTCCCTTAATTTTGCTTATTTTATCGAGATTTGACCGAAAAAAGCAAGAAAAACGAATAATTTTAGCGAAATTTCAATTTTTTTCCTCTTTTTTTCCCTTAATTTTCCTTATTTTATCGAGATTTGACCGAAAAAAGCAAGAAAAACGAATAATTTTCGCGAAATTTCCATTTTTTTCATCTTTTTTTTCCTTAATTTTCCTTATTTTATCGAGATTTGACCGAAAAAAGCAAGAAAAACGAATGATTTTAGCAAAATTTCAATTTTATTCCTAATTTTTTCCTTCAATCTCCTCATTTAACGAGATTTGACCGAAAAAAGCAAGAAAAACGAATAATTTTATCGAAATATCAATTTTTATCCTTTTTTTTCCCTTAATTTTCCTTATTTTATCGAGATTTGACAGAAAAAAGCAAGAAAAACGAAAAATTTTAGCGAAATTTAATTTTTTTTCCTCTTTTTTTCCCTTAATTTTCCTTATTATATCGAGATTTGACCGAAAAAAGCAAGAAAAACGAATCATTTTAGCGAAATTTCAATTTTTTTCCTCTTTTTTTCTCTTAATTTTCCTTATTTTATCGAGATTTGACCGAAAAATGCATGAAAAACAAATAATTTTAGCGAAATTTCAATTTTTTTCTCTTTTTTTCCCTTAATTTTCCTTACTTTATCGAGAATTGACCGAAAAAAGCAAGAAAAACGAATAACTTTAGCGAAATTTCAATTTTTTCCTCTTTCTTTCCCTTAATTTTCCTTATTTTATCGAGATTTCACCGAAAAAAGCAAGAAAAATGGATAATTTTAGCAAAATTTCAAATTTTTTCCTCTTTATTCCCCTTAATTTCCCTTATTTTATCGAGATTTGACCGAAAAAATCAAGAAAAACGAATAAATTTAGCGAAATATCAATTTTTATCCTGTTTTTTCCCTTAATTCTCCTTATTTTATCGAGATTTGACCGAAAAAATCAAGAAAAACGAGTAATTTTAGCGAAATTTTAATTTTTTTCATCTTTTTTTCCCTTAATTTTGCTTATTTTATCGAGATTTGACCGAAAAAGGCAAGTAAAACGAATAATTTTAGCGAAATTTCAATTTTTTTCATCTTTTTTTCCCTTAATTTTCCTTATTTTATCGAGATTTGACCGAAAAAAGGAAGAAAAACGAATGATTTTAGCGAAATTTCAATTTTTTTCCTCATTTTTTCCTTCATTCTCCTCATTTAACGAGATTTGACCGAAAAAAGCAAGAAAAACGAATAATTTTATCGAAATATCAATTTTTATCCTCTTTTTTTTCCCTTAATTTTCCTTATTTTATCGAGATTTGACCGAAAAAAGCAAGAAAAACGAATAACTTTAGCGAAATTTCAATTTTTTCCTCTTTCTTTCCCTTAATTTTCCTTATTTTATCGAGATTTGACCGAAAAAAGCAAGAAAAACGAATAAATTTAGCGAAATATCAATTTTTATCCTGTTTTTTCCCTTAATTTTCCTTATTTTATCGAGATTTGACCGAAAAAAGCAAGAAAAACGAATAATTTTAGCGAAATTTCAATTTTTTTCCTCTTTTTTTACCTTAATTTTCCTTATTTTATCGAGATTTGACCAAAAAAAGCAAGAAAAACGAATAATTTTAGCGAAATTTCAGTTTTTTTCCTCTTTTTTTCCCTTAATTTTCCTTATTTTATCGAGATTTGACCGAAAAAAGCAAGAAAGACGAATAATTTTAGCGAAATTTCAATTTTTTTCCTCTTTTTTTCCCTTAGTTTTCCTTATTTTATCGAGATTTGACCGAAAAAGGCAAGAAAAACGAATAATTTTAGCGAAATTTCAATATTTTCCCTCTTTTTTTCCCTTATTTAATCGAGATTTGACCGAAAAAAGCAAGAAAAACGAGTAATTTTAGCGAAATTTCAATTTTTTTCCTCTTTTTTTCCCTTAATTTTCCTTATTTTATCGAGATTTGACCGAAAAAAGCAAGGAAAACGAATAATTTTTGCGAAATTTCCATTTTTTTCATCTTTTTTTCCCTTATTTCATCGAGATTTTACCGAAAAAAGCAGGAAAAACGAATAATTTTAGCGAAATTTCAATTTTTTTCCTCTTTTTTTTCCTTCATTCTCCTCATTTAACGAGATTTGACCGAAAAAAGCAAGAAATACGAATAATTTTAGCGAAATATCAATTTTTATCCTCTTTTATTCCTTCATTCTCCTCATTTAACGAGATTTGACCGAAAAAAGCAAGTAAAACGAATAATTTTCGCGGAATATCAATTTTTATCCTCTTTTTTCCCTTAATTTTCCTTATTTTATCGAGATTTCACCGAAAAACGAATAATGTTAGCGATATTTCAATTTGTTTCCTCTTTTTTTCTCTTAATTTTCCTTATTTTATCGAGATTTGACCGAAAAAAGCAAGAAAAACGAATAATTTTAGCAAAATTTCAAATTTTTTCCTCTTTATTCCCCTTAATTTCCCTTATTTTATCGAGATTTGACCGAAAAAAGCAAGAAAAACGAATAAATTTAGCGAAATATCAATTTTTATCCTGTTTTTTCCCTTAATTTTCCTTATTTTATCGAGATTTGACCGAAAAAAGCAAGAAAAACGAATAAATTTAGCGAAATATCAATTTTTATCCTGTTTTTTCCCTTAATTTTCCTTATTTTATCGAGATTTGACCGAAAAAAGCAAGAAAAACGAATAATTTTAGCGAAATTTCAATTTTTTTCATCTTTTTTTCCCTTAATTTTGCTTATTTTATCGAGATTTGACCGAAAAAAGCAAGAAAAACGAATAATTTTAGCGAAATTTCAATTTTTTTCCTCTTTTTTTCCCTTACTTTTCCTTATTTTATCGAGATTTGACCGAAAAAAGCAAGAAAAACGAATAATTTTCGCGAAATTTCCATTTTTTTCATCTTTTTTTCCCTTAATTTTCCTTATTTTATCGAGATTTGACCGAAAAAAGCAAGAAAAACGAATGATTTTAGCAAAATTTCAATTTTTTTCCTCATTTTTTCCTTCAATCTCCTCATTTAACGAGATTTGACCGAAAAAAGCAAGAAAAACGAATAATTTTATTGAAATATCAATTTTTATCCTCTTTTTTTCCCTTAATTTTCCTTATTTTATCGAGATTTGACCGAAAAAAGCAAGAAAAACGAAAAATTTTAGCGAAATTTCAATTTTTTTCCTCTTTTTTTCCCTTAATTTTCCTTATTATATCGTGATTTGACCGAAAAAAGCAAGAAAAACGAATCATTTTAGCGAAATTTCAATTTTTTTCCTCTTTTTTTCTCTTAATTTTCCTTATTTTATCGAGATTTGACCGAAAAATGCATGAAAAACGAATAATTTTAGCGAAATTTCAATTTTTTCCTCTTTCTTTCCCTTAATTTTCCTTATTTTATCGAGATTTCACCGAAAAAAGCAAGAAAAATGGATAATTTTAGCAAAATTTCAAATTTTTTCCTCTTTATTCCCCTTAATTTCCCTTATTTTATCGAGATTTGACCGAAAAAAGCAAGAAGAACGAATAAATTTAGCGAAATATCAATTTTTCTCCTGTTTTTTCCCTTAATTTTCCTTATTTTATCGAGATTTGACCGAAAAAATCAAGAAAAACGAATAATTTTAGCGATATTTCAATTTGTTTCCTCTTTTTTTCTCTTAATTTTCCTTATTTTATCGAGATTTGACCGAAAAAAGCAAGAAAAACGAATAATTTTAGCAAAATTTCAAATTTTTTCCTCTTTATTCCCCTTAATTTCCCTTATTTTATCGAGATTTGACCGAAAAAAGCAAGAAAAACGAATAAATTTAGCGAAATATCAATTTTTATCCTGTTTTTTCCCTTAATTTTCCTTATTTTATCGAGATTTGACCGAAAAAAGCAAGAAAAACGAATAAATTTAGCGAAATATCAATTTTTATCCTGTTTTTTCCCTTAATTTTCCTTATTTTATCGAGATTTGACCGAAAAAAGCAAGAAAAACGAATAATTTTAGCGAAATTTCAATTTTTTTCATCTTTTTTTCCCTTAATTTTGCTTATTTTATCGAGATTTGACCGAAAAAAGCAAGAAAAACGAATAATTTTAGCGAAATTCCAATTTTTTTCCTCTTTTTTTCCCTTACTTTTCCTTATTTTATCGAGATTTGACCGAAAAAAGCAAGAAAAACGAATAATTTTCGCAAAATTTCCATTTTTTTCATCTTTTTTTCCCTTAATTTTCCTTATTTTATCGAGATTTGACCGAAAAAAGCAAGAAAAACGAATGATTTTAGCAAAATTTCAATTTTTTTCCTCTTTTTTTCTCTTAATTTTCCTTATTTTATCGAGATTTGACCGAAAAATGCATGAAAAACGAATAATTTTTGCGAAATTTCAATTTTTTTCTCTTTTTTTCCCTTAATTTTCCTTACTTTATCGAGAATTGACCGAAAAAAGCAAGAAAAACGAATAACTTTAGCGAAATTTCAATTTTTTCCTCTTTCTTTCCCTTAATTTTCCTTATTTTATCGAGAATTCACCTAAAAAAGAAAGAAAAATGGATAATTTTAGCAAAATTTCAAATTTTTTCCTCTTTATTCCCCTTAATTTCCCTTATTTTATCGAGATTTGACCGAAAAAAGCAAGAAAAACGAATAAATTTAGCGAAATATCAATGTTTATCCTGTTTTTTCCCTTAATTTTCCTTATTTTATCGAGATTTGACCGAAAAAAGCAAGAAAAACGAATAATTTTAGCGAAATTTCAATTTTTTTCATTTTTTTTCCCTTAATTTTGCTTATTTTATCGAGATTTGACCGAAAAAAGCAAGAAAAACGAATAATTTTAGCGAAATTTCAATTTTTTTCCTCTTTTTTTCCCTTAATTTTCCTTATTTTATCGAGATTTGACCGAAAAAAGCAAGAAAAACGAATAATTTTCGCGAAATTTCCATTTTTTTCATCTTTTTTTCCCTTAATTTTCCTTATTTTATGAGATTTGACCGAAAAAAGCAAGAAAAACGAATGATTTTAGCGAAATTTCAATTTTTTTCCTCATTTTTTCCTTCATTCTCCTTATTTAACGAGATTTGTTCGAAAAAAGCAAGAAAATTGAATAATTTTATCGAAATATCAATTTTTATCCTCTTTTTTTCCCTTAATTTTCCTTATTTTATCGAGATTTGACCGAAAAAAGCAAGAAAAACGAATAATTTTAACGAAATTTCAATTTTTTTCTTCTTTTTTTCCCTTAATTTTCCTTATTTTATCAGGATTTGACCGAAAAAAGCAAGAAAAACGAATAATTTTAGCGAAATTTCCATTATTTTCCTCTTTTTTTCCCTTAATTTTCCTTATTTTATCGAGATTTGACCGAAAAATCATGAAAAACGAGTAATTTTAGCGAAATTTCAATTTTTTTCCTCTTTTTTTCTCTTAATTTTCCTTATTTTATCGAGATTTGACCGAAAAATGCATGAAAAACGAATAATTTTAGCGAAATTTCAATTTTTTCCTCTTTCTTTCCCTTAATTTTCCTTATTTTATCGAGATTTGACCGAAAAAAGCAAGAAAAACGAATAAATTTAGCGAAATATCAATTTTTATTCTGTTTTTTCCCTTAATTTTCCTTATTTTATCGAGATTTGACCGAAAAAAGCAAGAAAAACGATTAAATTTAGCGAAATATCAATTTTTATCCTGTTTTTTTCCTTAATTTTCCTTATTTTATCGAGATTTGACCGGAAAAAATCAAGAAAAACGAATAATTTTAGCGAAATTTCAATTTTTATCCTCTTTTTTTCCCTTAATTTTCCTTATTTTATCGAGATTTGACCGAAAAAAGCAAGAAAAACGAATAATTTTAGCGAAATTTCAATTTTTTCCCTTAATTTTCCTTATTTTATCGAGATTTGACCGAAAAAAGCAAGAAAAACGAGTAATTTTAGCGAAATTTCAATTTTTTTCCTCTTTTTTTCCCTTAATTTTCCTTATTTTATCGAGATTTGACCGAAAAAAGCAAGGAAAACGAATAATTTTTGCGAAATTTCCATTTTTTTCATCTTTTTTTCCCTTATTTTATCGAGATTTGACCGAAAAAAGCAGGAAAAACGAATAATTTTAGCGAAATTTCAATTTTTTTCCTCATTTTTTCTTTCATTCTCCTCATTTAACGAGATTTGACCGAAAAATGCAAAAAAACGAATAATTTTATCGAAATATCAATTTTTATCCTCTTTTTTCCCTTAATTTTCCTTATTTTATCGAGATTGGACCGAAAAAAGCAAGAAAAACGAACAATTTTAGCGAAATTTCAGTTTTTTCCTCTTTTTTTCCCTTAATTTTCCTTATTTTATCGAGATTTGACCGAAAAAAGCAAGAAAAACGAATAAATTTAGCGAAATATCAATTTTTATCCTGTTTTTTTCCTTAATTTTCCTTATTTTATCGAGATTTGACCGAAAAAAGCAAGAAAAACGAATAATTTTAGCGAAATTTCAATTTTTATCCTCTTTTTTTCCCTTAATTTTCCTTATTTTATCGAGATTTGACCGAAAAAAGCAAGAAGAACGAATAATTTTAGCGAAATTTCAATTTTTCCCCCTTTTTTTCCCTAAATTTTCCTTATTTTATCGAGATTTGACCGAAAAAAGCAAGAAAAACGAGTAATTTTAGCGAAATTTCAATTTTTTTCCTCTTTTTCTCCCTTAATTTTCCTTATTTTATCGAGATTTGACCGAAAAAAGCAAGGAAAACGAATAATTTTTGCGAAATTTCCATTTTTTTCATCTTTTTTTCCCTTATTTTATCGAGATTTGACCGAAAAAAGCAGGAAAAACGAATAATTTTAGCGAAATTTCAACTTTTTTCCTCATTTTTTCCTTCATTCTCCTCATTTAACGAGATTTGACCGAAAAAAGCAAGAAAAACGAATAATTTTATCGAAATATCAATTTTTATCCTCTTTTTTTCCCTTAATTTTCCTTATTTTATCGAGATTGGACCGAAAAAAAACAGAAAAACGAATAATTTTAGCGAAATTTCAATTTTTATCCTCTTTTTTTCCCTTAATTTTCCTTATTTTATCGAGATTTGACCGAAAAAAGCAAGAAAAACGAATAATTTTAGCGAAATTTCAATTTTTTTCCTCTTTTTTTCCCTTAATTTTCCTTATTTTATCGAGATTTGACCGAAAAAAGCAAGGAAAACGAATAATTTTTGCGAAATTTCCATTTTTTTCATCTTTTTTTCCCTTAATTTTCCTTATTTTATCGAGATTTGACCGAAAAAAGCAGGAAAAACGAATAGTTTTAGCGAAATTTCAATTTTTTTCCTCATTTTTTCCTTCATTACCCTCATTTAACGAGATTTGACCGAAAAAAGCAAGAAAAACGAATAATTTTATCGAAATATCAACTTTTATCCCCTTTTTTTCCCTTAATTTTCCTTATTTTATCGAGATTTGACCGAAAAAAGCAAGAAAAACGAATAATTTTAGCGAAATTTCAATTTTTTTCCTCTTTTTTTCCCTTAATTTTCCTTATTTTATCGACATTTAACCGAAAAAAGCAAGAAAAACGAATAATTTTAGCGAAATCGCAATTTTTTTTTTCTTTTTTTCCCTTTATTTTCCTTATTTTATCGAGATTTGACCGAAAAAAAAAAGAAAAACGAATAATTTTAGCGAAATTTCAATTTTCTACATCTTATTTTCCCTTAATTTTCCTTATTTTATCGAGATTTGACCGAAAAAAGCAAGAAAAACGAATAATTTTTGCGAAATTTCCATTTTTTTCATATTTTTTTCCCTTAATTTTCCTTATTTTATCGAGATTTGACCGAAAAAAGCAAGAAAAACGACTAATTTTAGCGAAATTTCAATTTTTTTCCTCATTTTTTCCTTCATTCTCCTCATTTAACGAGATTTGAACGAAAAAAGCAAGAAAAACGAATAATTTTATAGAAATATCAATTTTTATCCTCTTTTTTTCCCTTAATTTTCCTTATTTTATCGAGATTTGACCGAAAAAAGCAAGAAAAACCTATATTTTTCGCGAAATTTCAATTTTTTTCCTCTTTTTTTCCCTTAATTTTCCTTATTTTATCGAGTTTTGACCGAAAAAAGCAAGAAAAACCTATATTTTTCGCGAAATTTCAATTTTTTTCCTCCTTTTTTCCTTCATTCTCCTCATTTAACGAGATTTGATCGAGAAAAGCAAGAAAAATGAATAATTTTATCGAAATATCAATTTTTATCCTCTTTTTTTCCCCTAATTTTCCTTATTTTATCGAGATTTGACCGAAAAAAGCATGAAAAACGAATAATTTTAGCGAAATTTCAATTTTTTTCCTCTTTTTTTCCCTTAATTTTCCTTATTTTATCGAGATTTGACCGAAAAAAGCAAGAAAAATGAATAATTTTAGCGAAATCGCAATTTTTTTTTCTTTTTTTTCCCTTTATTTTCCTTATTTTATCGAGATTTGACCAAAAAAAAAAAGATAAACGAATAATTTTAGCGAAATTTCAATTTTCTACATCTTTTTTTCACTTAATTTTCCTTATTTTATCGAGATTTGACCGAAAAAAGCAAGAAAAACGAATAATATTAGCGAAATTTCAATTTTTTTCCTCTTTTATTCCTTCATTCTCCTCATTTAACGAGATTTGACCGAAAAAAGCAAGTAAAACGAATAATTTTCGCAGGAATATCAATTTTTATCCTCTTTTTTCCCTTAATTTTCCTTATTTTATCGAGATTTCACCGAAAAAAGCAAGAAAAACGAATAATTTTAGCGAAATTTCAATTTTTTTCCCTTAATTTTCCTTATTTTATCGAGATTTTACCGAAAAATCAAGAAAAACGAATAATTTTAGCGAAATTTCAATTTTTTTCCTCTTTTTTTCCCTTAATTTTCCTTATTTTATCGAGATTTGACCGAAAAAAGCAAGAAAAACCTATATTTTTCGCGAAATTTCAATTTTTTTCCTCTTTTTTTCCCTTAATTTTCCTTATTTTATCGAGATTTGACCGAAAAAAGGAAGAAAAACGAATAATATTAGCGAAATTTCAATTTTTTTCCTCTTTTATTACCTCATTCTCCTCATATAACGAGATTTGACCGAAAAAAGCAAGTAAAACGAATAATTTTCGCGGAATATCAATTTTTATCCTCTTTTTTCCCTTAATTTTCCTTATTTTATCGAGATTTCACCGAAAAAAGCAAGAAAAACGAATAATTTTAGCGAAATTTCAATTTTTTTCCTCTTTTTTTTCCCTTAATTTTCCTTATTTTATCGAGATCTGACCGAAAAAAGCAAGAAAAACAAATAATTTTGCGAAATATCAATTTTTATCCTCTTTTTTCCCTTAATTTCCTTATTTTATCGAGAATTGACCGAAAAAAGCACGAAAAACGAATAATTTTAGCGAAATTTCAATTTTTTTCCTCTTTTTTTCCCTTAATTTTCCTTATTTTATCGAGATTTGACCGAAAAAAGCAAGAAAAATGAATAATTTTAGCGAAATTTCAATTTTTTTCCTCTTTTTTTCCCTTTATTTTCCTTATTTTATCGAGATTTGACCGAAAAAAGCAAGAAAAACGAATAATTTTAGCGAAATCGCAATTTTTTTTTCTTTTTTTTCCCTTTATTTTCCTTATTTTATCGAGATTTGACCGAAAAAAAAAAGATAAACGAATAATTTTAGCGAAATTTCAATTTTTAACATCTTTTTTTCGCTTAATTTTCCTTATTTTACCGAGATTTGACCGAAAAAAGCAAGAAAACCGAATAATATTAGCGAAATTTCAATTTTTTTCCTCTTTTATTCCTTCATTCTCCTCATTTAACGAGATTTGACCGAAAAAAGCAAGTAAAACGAATAATTTTCGCGGAATATCAATTTTTATCCTCTTTTTTCCCTTGATTTTCCTTATTTTATCGAGATTTCACCGAAAAAAGCAAGAAAAACGAATAATGTTAGCGATATTTCAATTTGTTTCCTCTTTTTTTCTCTTAATTTTCCTTATTTTATCGAGATTTGACCGAAAAAAGCAAGAAAAACGAATAATTTTAGCGAAATTTCAATTTTTTTCCCTTAATTTTCCTTATTTTATCGAGATTTTACCGAAAAATCAAGAAAAACGAATAATTTTAGCGAAATTTCAATTTTTTTCCTCTTTTTTTCCCTTAATTTTCCTTATTTTATCGAGATTTGACCGAAAAAAGCAAGAAAAACCTATATTTTTCGCGAAATTTCAATTTTTTTCCTCTTTTTTTCCCTTAATTTTCCTTATTTTATCGAGATTTGACCGAAAAAAGGAAGAAAAACGAATAATATTAGCGAAATTTCAATTTTTTTCCTCTTTTATTACCTCATTCTCCTCATATAACGAGATTTGACCGAAAAAAGCAAGTAAAACGAATAATTTTCGCGGAATATCAATTTTTATCCTCTTTTTTCCCTTAATTTTCCTTATTTTATCGAGATTTCACCGAAAAATGCAAGAAAAACGAATAATTTTATCGAAATATCAATTTTTATCCTCTTTTTTTCCCTTAATTTTCCTTATTTTATCGAGATTTGACCGAAAAAAGCAAGAAAAACGAAAAATTTTATCGAAATTTCAATTTTTTTCCTCTTTTTTTCCCTTAATTTTCCTTATTATATCGTGATTTGACCGAAAAAAGCAAGAAAAACGAATCATTTTAGCGAAATTTCAATTTTTTTCCTCTTTTTTTCTCTTAATTTTCCTTATTTTATCGAGATTTGACCGAAAAATGCATGAAAAACGAATAATTTTAGCGAAATTTCAATTTTTTCCTCTTTCTTTCCCTTAATTTTCCTTATTTTATCGAGATTTCACCGAAAAAAGCAAGAAAAATGGATAATTTTAGCAAAATTTCAAATTTTTTCCTCTTTATTCCCCTTAATTTCCCTTATTTTATCGAGATTTGACCGAAAAAAGCAAGAAAAACGAATAAATTTAGCGAAATATCAATTTTTCTCCTGTTTTTTCCCTTAATTTTCCTTATTTTATCGAGATTTGACCGAAAAAATCAAGAAAAACGAATAATTTTAGCGAAATATCAATTTTTATCCTCTTTTATTCCTTCATTCTCCTCATTTAACGAGATTTGACCGAAAAAAGCAAGTAAAACGAATAATTTTCGCGGAATATCAATTTTTATCCTCATTTTTCCCTTAATTTTCCTTATTTTATCGAGATTTGACCGAAAAAAGCAAGAAAAACGAAAAATTTTAGCGAAATTTCAATTTTTTTCCTCTTTTTTTCCCTTAATCTTCCTTATTATATCGAGATTTGACAAAAAAAAGCAAGAAAAACGAATCATTTTAGCGAAATTTCAATTTTTTTCCTCTTTTTTTCTCTTAATTTTCCTTATTTTATCGAGATTTGACCGAAAAATGCATGAAAAACGAATAATTTTAGCGAAATTTCAATTTTTTTCTATTTTTTTTCCCTTAATTTTCCTTACTTTATCGAGAATTGACCGAAAAAAGCAAGAAAAACGAATAACTTTAGCGAAATTTCAATTTTTTCCTCTTTCTTTCCCTTAATTTTCCTTATTTTATCGAGATTTCACCGAAAAAAGCAAGAAAAATGGATAATTTTAGCAAAATTTCAAATTTTTTCCTCTTTATTCCCCTTAATTTCCCTTATTTTATCGAGATTTGACCGAAAAAAGCAAGAAAAACGAAAAAATTTAGCGAAATATCAATTTTTATCCTGTTTTTTCCCTTAATTTTCCTTATTTAATCGAGATTTGACCGAAAAAATCAAGAAAAACGAGTAATTTTAGCGAAATTTCAATTTTTTTCATCTTTTTTTCCCTTAATTTTGCTTATTTTATCGAGATTTGACCGAAAAAGGCAAGAAAAACGAATAATTTTAGCGAAATTTCAATTTTTTTCATCTTTTTTTCCCTTAATTTTCCTTATTTTATCGAGATTTGACCGAAAAAAGCAAGAAAAACGAATGATTTTAGCGAAATTTCAATTTTTTTCCTCATTTTTTCCTTCATTCTCCTCATTTAACGAGATTTGACCGAAAAAAGCAAGAAAAACGAATAACTTTAGCGAAATTTCAATTTTTTCCACTTTCTTTCCCTTAATTTTCCTTATTTTATCGAGATTTGACCGAAAAAAGCAAGAAAAACGAATAAATTTAGCGAAATATCAATTTTTATCCTGTTTTTTCCCTTAATTTTCCTTATTTTATCGAGATTTGACCGAAAAAAGCAAGAAAAACGAAAAAATTTAGCGAAATATCAATTTTTATCCTGTTTTCTTCCTTAATTTTCCTTATTTTATCAAGATTTGACCGAAAAAAGCAAGAAAAACGAATAATTTTAGCGAAATTTCAGTTTTTTTCCTCTTTTTTTCCCTTAATTTTCCTTATTTTATCGAGATTTGACCGAAAAAAGCAAGAAAAACGAGTAATTTTAGCGAAATTTCAATTTTTTTCCTCTTTTTTTCCCTTAATTTTCCTTATTTTATCGAGATTTGACCGAAAAAAGCAAGAAAAACGAATAATTTTAGCGAAATTTCAGTTTTTTTCCTCTTTTTTTCCCTTAATTTTCCTTATTTTATCGAGATTTGACCGACAAAAGCAAGAAAAACGAATAATTTTAGCGAAATTTCAATATTTTCCCTCTTTTTTTCCCTTATTTAATCGAGATTTGACCGAAAAAAGCAAGAAAAACGAGTAATTTTAGCGAAATTTCAATTTTTTTCCTCTTTTTTTCCCTTAATTTTCCTTATTTTATCGAGATTTGACCGAAAAAAGCAAGGAAAACGAATAATTTTTGCGAAATTTCCATTTTTTTCATCTTTTTTTCCCTTATTTTATCGAGATTTGACCGAAAAAAGCAGGAAAAACGAATAATTTTAGCGAAATTTCAATTTTTTTCCTCTTTTCTTCCTTCATTCTCCTCATTTAACGAGATTTGACCGAAAAAAGCAAGAAAAACGAATAATTTTATCGAAATATCAATGTTTATTCTCTTTTTTTTCCTTAATTTTCCTTATTTAATCGAGATCTGACCGAAAAAAGCAAGAAAAACGAATAATTTTAGCGAAATTTCAATTTTTCTCCTTTTTTTCCCTTAATTTTCCTAATTTTATCGAGATTTGACCGAAAAAAGCAAGAAAAACGAATAATTTTAGCGAAATATCAATTTTTATCCTCTTTTTTCCCTTAATTTTCCTTATTTTATCGAGATTTGACCGAAAAAAGAAAGAAAAACGAATAATTTTAGCGAAATTTCAATTTTTTTCCTCTTTTTTTCTCTTAATTTTCCTTATTTTATCGAGATTTGACCGAAAAATGCATGAAAAACGAATAATTTTAGCGAAATTTCAATTGTTTCATCTTTTTTTTCCTTAATTTTCCTTCCTTTATCGAGAATTGACCGAAAAAAGCAAGAAAAACGAATAACTTTAGCGAAATTTCAATTTTTTCCTCTTTCTTTCCCTTAATTTTCCTTATTTTATCGAGAATTCACCGAAAAAAGCAAGAAAAATGGATAATTTTAGCAAAATTTCAAATTTTTTCCTCTTTATTCCCCTTAATTTCCCTTATTTTATCGAGATTTGACCGAAAAAAGCAAGAAAAACGAATAAATTTAGCGAAATATCAATCTTTATCCTGTTTTTTCCCTTAACTTTCCTTATCTTATCGAGATTTGACCGAAAAAAGCAAGAAAAACGAATAATTTTAGCGAAATTTCTATTTTTTTCATTTTTTTTCCCATAATTTTGCTTATTTTATCGAGAATTGACCGAAAAAAGCAAGAAAAACGAATGATTTTAGCGAAATTTCAATTTTTTTCCTCATTTTTTCCTTCATTCTCCTTATTTAACGAGATTTGTTCGAAAAAAGCAAGAAAATTGAATAATTTTATCGAAATATCAATTTTTATCCTCTTTTTTTCCCTTAATTTTCCTTATTTTATCGAGATTTGACCGAAAAAAGCAAGAAAAACGAATAATTTTATCGAAATATCAATGTTTATTCTCTTTTTTTTCCTTAATTTTCCTTATTTTATCGAGATCTGACCGAAAAAAGCAAGAAAAACGAATAATTTTAGCGAAATTTCAATTTTTCTCCTTTTTTTCCCTTAATTTTCCTAATTTTATCGAGATTTGACCGAAAAAAGCAAGAAAAACGAATAATTTTAGCGAAATATCAATTTTTATCCTCTTTTTTCCCTTAATTTTCCTTATTTTATCGAGATTTGACCGAAAAAAGAAAGAAAAACGAATAATTTTAGCGAAATTTCAATTTTTTTCCTCTTTTTTTCTCTTAATTTTCCTTATTTTATCGAGATTTGACCGAAAAATGCATGAAAAACGAATAATTTTAGCGAAATTTCAATTGTTTCATCTTTTTTTCCCTTAATTTTCCTTCCTTTATCGAGAATTGACCGAAAAAAGCAAGAAAAACGAATAACTTTAGCGAAATTTCAATTTTTTCCTCTTTCTTTCCTTTAATTTTCCTTATTTTATCGAGAATTCATCGAAAAAAGCAAGAAAAATGGATAATTTTAGCAAAATTTCAAATTTTTTCCTCTTTATTCCCCTTAATTTCCCTTATTTTATCGAGATTTGACCGAAAAAAGCAAGAAAAACGAATAAATTTAGCGAAATATCAATCTTTATCCTGTTTTTTTCCCTTAATTTTCCTTATTTTATCGAGATTTGACCGAAAAAAGAAAGAAAAACGAATAATTTTAGCGAAATTTCTATTTTTTTCATTTTTTTTCCCATAATTTTGCTTATTTTATCGAGATTTGACCGAAAAAAGCAAGAAAAACGAATAATTTTAGCGAAATTTCAATTTTTTTCCTCTTTTTTTCCCTTAATTTTCCTTATTTTATCGAGATTTGACCGAAAAAAGCAAGAAAAACGAATGATTTTAGCGAAATTTCAATTTTTTTCCTCATTTTTTCCTTCATTCTCCTTATTTAACGAGATTTGTTCGAAAAAAGCAAGAAAATTGAATAATTTTATCGAAATATCAATTTTTATCCTCTTTTTTTCCCTTAATTTTCCTTATTTTATCGAGATTTGACCGAAAAAAGCAAGAAAAACGAATAATTTTAGCGAAATTTCAATTTTTTCTTCTTTTTTTCCCTTAATTTTCCTTATTTTATCGGGATTTGACCGAAAAAAGCAAGAAAAACGAATAATTTTAGCGAAATTTCCATTATTTTCCTCTTTTTTTCCCTTAATTTTCCATATTTTATCGAGATTTGACCGAAAAAAGCATGAAAAACGACTAATTTTAGCGAAATTTCAATTTTTTTCCTCTTTTTTTCTCTTAGTTTTCCTTATTTTATCGAGATTTGACCGAAAAATGCATGAAAAACGAATAATTTTAGCGAAATTTCAATTTTTTCCTCTTTCTTTCCCTTAATTTTCCTTATTTTATCAAGATTTGACCGAAAAAAGCAAGAAAAACGAATAAATTTAGCAAAATATCAATTTTTATTCTGTTTTTTCCCTTAATTTTCCTTATTTTATCGAGATTTGACCGAAAAAAGCAAGAAAAACGATTAAATTTAGCGAAATATCAATTTTTATCCTGTTTTTTTCCTTAATTTTCCTTATTTTATCGAGATTTGACCGAAAAAAGCAAGAAAAACGAATATTTTAGCGAAATTTCAATTTTTATCTTCTTTTTTTCCCTTAATTATCCTTATTTTATCGAGATTTGACCGAAAAAAGCAAGAAAAACGAAAAATTTTATCGAAATTTCAATTTTTTTCCTCTTTTTTTCCCTTAATTTTCCTTATTATATCGTGATTTGACCGAAAAAAGCAAGAAAAACGAATCATTTTAGCGAAATTTCAATTTTTTTCCTCTTTTTTTCTCTTAATTTTCCTTATTTTATCGAGATTTGACCGAAAAATGCATGAAAAACGAATAATTTTAGCGAAATTTCAATTTTTTCCTCTTTCTTTCCCTTAATTTTCCTTATTTTATCGAGATTTCACCGAAAAAAGCAAGAAAAATGGATAATTTTAGCAAAATTTCAAATTTTTTCCTCTTTATTCCCCTTAATTTCCCTTATTTTATCGAGATTTGACCGAAAAAAGCAAGAAAAACGAATAAATTTAGCGAAATATCAATTTTTCTCCTGTTTTTTCCCTTAATTTTCCTTATTTTATCGAGATTTGACCGAAAAAATCAAGAAAAACGAATAATTTTAGCGAAATATCAATTTTTATCCTCTTTTATTCCTTCATTCTCCTCATTTAACGAGATTTGACCGAAAAAAGCAAGTAAAACGAATAATTTTCGCGGAATATCAATTTTTATCCTCATTTTTCCCTTAATTTTCCTTATTTTATCGAGATTTGACCGAAAAAAGCAAGAAAAACGAAAAATTTTAGCGAAATTTCAATTTTTTTCCTCTTTTTTTCCCTTAATCTTCCTTATTATATCGAGATTTGACAAAAAAAAGCAAGAAAAACGAATCATTTTAGCGAAATTTCAATTTTTTTCCTCTTTTTTTCTCTTAATTTTCCTTATTTTATCGAGATTTGACCGAAAAATGCATGAAAAACGAATAATTTTAGCGAAATTTCAATTTTTTTCTATTTTTTTTCCCTTAATTTTCCTTACTTTATCGAGAATTGACCGAAAAAAGCAAGAAAAACGAATAACTTTAGCGAAATTTCAATTTTTTCCTCTTTCTTTCCCTTAATTTTCCTTATTTTATCGAGATTTCACCGAAAAAAGCAAGAAAAATGGATAATTTTAGCAAAATTTCAAATTTTTTCCTCTTTATTCCCCTTAATTTCCCTTATTTTATCGAGATTTGACCGAAAAAAGCAAGAAAAACGAAAAAATTTAGCGAAATATCAATTTTTATCCTGTTTTTTCCCTTAATTTTCCTTATTTAATCGAGATTTGACCGAAAAAATCAAGAAAAACGAGTAATTTTAGCGAAATTTCAATTTTTTTCATCTTTTTTTCCCTTAATTTTGCTTATTTTATCGAGATTTGACCGAAAAAGGCAAGAAAAACGAATAATTTTAGCGAAATTTCAATTTTTTTCATCTTTTTTTCCCTTAATTTTCCTTATTTTATCGAGATTTGACCGAAAAAAGCAAGAAAAACGAATGATTTTAGCGAAATTTCAATTTTTTTCCTCATTTTTTCCTTCATTCTCCTCATTTAACGAGATTTGACCGAAAAAAGCAAGAAAAACGAATAACTTTAGCGAAATTTCAATTTTTTCCACTTTCTTTCCCTTAATTTTCCTTATTTTATCGAGATTTGACCGAAAAAAGCAAGAAAAACGAATAAATTTAGCGAAATATCAATTTTTATCCTGTTTTTTTCCCTTAATTTTCCTTATTTTATCGAGATTTGACCGAAAAAAGCAAGAAAAACGAAAAAATTTAGCGAAATATCAATTTTTATCCTGTTTTCTTCCTTAATTTTCCTTATTTTATCAAGATTTGACCGAAAAAAGCAAGAAAAACGAATAATTTTAGCGAAATTTCAGTTTTTTTCCTCTTTTTTTCCCTTAATTTTCCTTATTTTATCGAGATTTGACCGAAAAAAGCAAGAAAAACGAGTAATTTTAGCGAAATTTCAATTTTTTTCCTCTTTTTTTCCCTTAATTTTCCTTATTTTATCGAGATTTGACCGAAAAAAGCAAGAAAAACGAATAATTTTAGCGAAATTTCAGTTTTTTTCCTCTTTTTTTCCCTTAATTTTCCTTATTTTATCGAGATTTGACCGACAAAAGCAAGAAAAACGAATAATTTTAGCGAAATTTCAATATTTTCCCTCTTTTTTTCCCTTATTTAATCGAGATTTGACCGAAAAAAGCAAGAAAAACGAGTAATTTTAGCGAAATTTCAATTTTTTTCCTCTTTTTTTCCCTTAATTTTCCTTATTTTATCGAGATTTGACCGAAAAAAGCAAGGAAAACGAATAATTTTTGCGAAATTTCCATTTTTTTCATCTTTTTTTCCCTTATTTTATCGAGATTTGACCGAAAAAAGCAGGAAAAACGAATAATTTTAGCGAAATTTCAATTTTTTTCCTCTTTTCTTCCTTCATTCTCCTCATTTAACGAGATTTGACCGAAAAAAGCAAGAAAAACGAATAATTTTATCGAAATATCAATGTTTATTCTCTTTTTTTTCCTTAATTTTCCTTATTTAATCGAGATCTGACCGAAAAAAGCAAGAAAAACGAATAATTTTAGCGAAATTTCAATTTTTCTCCTTTTTTTCCCTTAATTTTCCTAATTTTATCGAGATTTGACCGAAAAAAGCAAGAAAAACGAATAATTTTAGCGAAATATCAATTTTTATCCTCTTTTTTCCCTTAATTTTCCTTATTTTATCGAGATTTGACCGAAAAAAGAAAGAAAAACGAATAATTTTAGCGAAATTTCAATTTTTTTCCTCTTTTTTTCTCTTAATTTTCCTTATTTTATCGAGATTTGACCGAAAAATGCATGAAAAACGAATAATTTTAGCGAAATTTCAATTGTTTCATCTTTTTTTTCCTTAATTTTCCTTCCTTTATCGAGAATTGACCGAAAAAAGCAAGAAAAACGAATAACTTTAGCGAAATTTCAATTTTTTCCTCTTTCTTTCCCTTAATTTTCCTTATTTTATCGAGAATTCACCGAAAAAAGCAAGAAAAATGGATAATTTTAGCAAAATTTCAAATTTTTTCCTCTTTATTCCCCTTAATTTCCCTTATTTTATCGAGATTTGACCGAAAAAAGCAAGAAAAACGAATAAATTTAGCGAAATATCAATCTTTATCCTGTTTTTTCCCTTAACTTTCCTTATCTTATCGAGATTTGACCGAAAAAAGCAAGAAAAACGAATAATTTTAGCGAAATTTCTATTTTTTTCATTTTTTTTCCCATAATTTTGCTTATTTTATCGAGAATTGACCGAAAAAAGCAAGAAAAACGAATGATTTTAGCGAAATTTCAATTTTTTTCCTCATTTTTTCCTTCATTCTCCTTATTTAACGAGATTTGTTCGAAAAAAGCAAGAAAATTGAATAATTTTATCGAAATATCAATTTTTATCCTCTTTTTTTCCCTTAATTTTCCTTATTTTATCGAGATTTGACCGAAAAAAGCAAGAAAAACGAATAATTTTATCGAAATATCAATGTTTATTCTCTTTTTTTTCCTTAATTTTCCTTATTTTATCGAGATCTGACCGAAAAAAGCAAGAAAAACGAATAATTTTAGCGAAATTTCAATTTTTCTCCTTTTTTTCCCTTAATTTTCCTAATTTTATCGAGATTTGACCGAAAAAAGCAAGAAAAACGAATAATTTTAGCGAAATATCAATTTTTATCCTCTTTTTTCCCTTAATTTTCCTTATTTTATCGAGATTTGACCGAAAAAAGAAAGAAAAACGAATAATTTTAGCGAAATTTCAATTTTTTTCCTCTTTTTTTCTCTTAATTTTCCTTATTTTATCGAGATTTGACCGAAAAATGCATGAAAAACGAATAATTTTAGCGAAATTTCAATTGTTTCATCTTTTTTTCCCTTAATTTTCCTTCCTTTATCGAGAATTGACCGAAAAAAGCAAGAAAAACGAATAACTTTAGCGAAATTTCAATTTTTTCCTCTTTCTTTCCTTTAATTTTCCTTATTTTATCGAGAATTCATCGAAAAAAGCAAGAAAAATGGATAATTTTAGCAAAATTTCAAATTTTTTCCTCTTTATTCCCCTTAATTTCCCTTATTTTATCGAGATTTGACCGAAAAAAGCAAGAAAAACGAATAAATTTAGCGAAATATCAATCTTTATCCTGTTTTTTCCCTTAATTTTCCTTATTTTATCGAGATTTGACCGAAAAAAGAAAGAAAAACGAATAATTTTAGCGAAATTTCTATTTTTTTCATTTTTTTTCCCATAATTTTGCTTATTTTATCGAGATTTGACCGAAAAAAGCAAGAAAAACGAATAATTTTAGCGAAATTTCAATTTTTTTCCTCTTTTTTTCCCTTAATTTTCCTTATTTTATCGAGATTTGACCGAAAAAAGCAAGAAAAACGAATGATTTTAGCGAAATTTCAATTTTTTTCCTCATTTTTTCCTTCATTCTCCTTATTTAACGAGATTTGTTCGAAAAAAGCAAGAAAATTGAATAATTTTATCGAAATATCAATTTTTATCCTCTTTTTTTCCCTTAATTTTCCTTATTTTATCGAGATTTGACCGAAAAAAGCAAGAAAAACGAATAATTTTAGCGAAATTTCAATTTTTTCTTCTTTTTTTCCCTTAATTTTCCTTATTTTATCGGGATTTGACCGAAAAAAGCAAGAAAAACGAATAATTTTAGCGAAATTTCCATTATTTTCCTCTTTTTTTCCCTTAATTTTCCATATTTTATCGAGATTTGACCGAAAAAAGCATGAAAAACGACTAATTTTAGCGAAATTTCAATTTTTTTCCTCTTTTTTTCTCTTAGTTTTCCTTATTTTATCGAGATTTGACCGAAAAATGCATGAAAAACGAATAATTTTAGCGAAATTTCAATTTTTTCCTCTTTCTTTCCCTTAATTTTCCTTATTTTATCAAGATTTGACCGAAAAAAGCAAGAAAAACGAATAAATTTAGCAAAATATCAATTTTTATTCTGTTTTTTCCCTTAATTTTCCTTATTTTATCGAGATTTGACCGAAAAAAGCAAGAAAAACGATTAAATTTAGCGAAATATCAATTTTTATCCTGTTTTTTTTCCTTAATTTTCCTTATTTTATCGAGATTTGACCGAAAAAAGCAAGAAAAACGAATATTTTAGCGAAATTTCAATTTTTATCTTCTTTTTTTCCCTTAATTATCCTTATTTTATCGAGATTTGACCGAAAAAAGCAAGAAAAACGAATAATTTTAGCGAAATATCAATCTTTATCCTGTTTTTTCCCTTAATTTTCCTTATTTTATCGAGATTTGACCGAAAAAAGCAAGAAAAACGAATAATTTTAGCGAAATTTCAATTTTTTTCCTCTTTTTTTCCCTTAATTTTCCTTATTTTATCGAGATTTGACCGAAAAAAGCAAGAAAAACGAATAATTTTCGCGAAATTTCCATTTTTTTCATCTTTTTTTCCCTTAATTTTCCTTATTTTATGAGATTTGACCGAAAAAAGCAAGAAAAACGAATGATTTTAGCGAAATTTCAATTTTTTCCTCTTTCTTTCCCTTAATTTTCCTTATTTTATCGAGATTTGATTGAAAAAAGCAAGAAAAACGAATAAATTTAGCGAAATATCAATTTTTATCCTCTTTTTTTCCCTTAATTTTCCTTATTTTATCGAGATTTGACCGAAAAAAGCAAGAAAAACGAATGATTTTAGCGAAATTTCAATTTTTTTCCTCATTTTTTCCTTCATTCTCCTTATTTAACGAGATTTGTTCGAAAAAAGCAAGAAAATTGAATAATTTTATCGAAATATCAATTTTTATCCTCTTTTTTTCCCTTAATTTTCCTTATTTTATCGAGATTTGACCGAAAAAAGCAAGAAAAACGAATAATTTTAGCGAAATTTCAATTTTTTTCTTCTTTTTTTCCCTTAATTTTCCTTATTTTATCGGGATTTGATCGAAAAAAGCAAGAAAAACGAATAATTTTAGCGAAATTTCCATTATTTTCCTCTTTTTTTTCCCTTAATTTTCCATATTTTATCGAGATTTGACCGAAAAAAGCATGAAAAACGACTAATTTTAGCGAAATTTCAATTTTTTTCCTCTTTTTTTCTCTTAATTTTCCTTATTTTATCGAGATTTGACCGAAAAATGCATGAAAAACGAATAATTTTAGCGAAATTTCAATTTTTTTCATCTTTTTTTCCCTTAATTTTCCTTATTTTATGAGATTTGACCGAAAAAAAGCAAGAAAAACGAATGATTTTAGCGAAATTTCAATTTTTTTCCTCATTTTTTCCTTCATTCTCCTTATTTAACGAGATTTGTTCGAAAAAAGCAAGAAAATTGAATAATTTTATCGAAATATCAATTTTTATCCTCTTTTTTTCCCTTAATTTTCCTTATTTTATCGAGATTTGACCGAAAAAAGCAAGAAAAACGTATAATTTTAGCGAAATTTCAATTTTTTTCTTCTTTTTTTCCCTTAATTTTCCTTATTTTATCGGGATTTGACCGAAAAAAGCAAGAAAACGAATAATTTTAGCGAAATTTCCATTATTTTCCTCTTTTTTTCCCTTAATTTTCCATATTTTATCGAGATTTGACCGAAAAAAGCATGAAAAACGACTAATTTTAGCGAAATTTCAATTTTTTTCCTCTTTTTTTCTCTTAATTTTCCTTATTTTATCGAGATTTGACCGAAAAATGCATGAAAAACGAATAATTTTAGCGAAATTTCAATTTTTTCCTCTTTCTTTCCCTTAATTTTCCTTATTTTATCGAGATTTGACCGAAAAAAGCAAGAAAAACGAATAAATTTAGCGAAATATCAATTTTTATTCTGTTTTTTCCCTTAATTTTCCTTATTTTATCGAGATTTGACCGAAAAAAGCAAGAAAAACGATTAAATTTAGCGAAATATCAATTTTTTCCTGTTTTTTTCCTTAATTTTCCTTATTTTATCGAGATTTGACCGAAAAAAGCAAGAAAAACGAATATTTTAGCGAAATTTCATTTTTATCCTCTTTTTTTCCCTTAATTTTCCTTATTTTATCGAGATTTGACCGAAAAAAGCAAGAAAAACGAATAATTTTAGCGAAATATCAATCTTTATCCTGTTTTTTTTCCCTTAATTTTCCTTATTTTATCGAGATTTGACCGAAAAAAGCAAGAAAAACGAATAATTTTCGCGAAATTTCCATTTTTTTCATCTTTTTTTCCCTTAATTTTTCTTATTTTATGAGATTTGACCGAAAAAAGCAAGAAAAACGAATGATTTTAGCGAAATTTCAATTTCTTTCCTCATTTTTTCCTTCATTCTCCTTATTTAACGAGATTTGTTCGAAAAAAGCAAGAAAATTGAATAATTTTATCGAAATATCAATTTTTATCCTCTTTTTTTCCCTTAATTTTCCTTATTTTATCGAGATTTGACCGAAAAAAGCAAGAAAAACGAATAATTTTAGCGAAATTTCAATTTTTTTCTTCTTTTTTTCCCTTAATTTTCCTTATTTTATCGGGATTTGACCGAAAAAAGCAAGAAAAACGAATAATTTTAGCGAAATTTCCATTATTTTCCTCTTTTTTTCCCTTAATTTTCCATATTTTATCGAGATTTGACCGAAAAAAAGCATGAAAAACGACTAATTTTAGCGAAATTTCAATTTTTTTCCTCTTTTTTTCTCTTAATTTTCCTTATTTTATCGAGATTTGACCGAAAAATGCATGAAAAACGAATAATTTTAGCGAAATTTCAATTTTTTCCTCTTTCTTTCCCTTAATTTTCCTTATTTTATCGAGATTTGACCGAAAAAAGCAAGAAAAACGAATAAATTTAGCGAAATATCAATTTTTATTCTGTTTTTTCCCTTAATTTTCCTTATTTTATCGAGATTTGACCGAAAAAAGCAAGAAAAACGATTAAATTTAGCGAAATATCAATTTTTATCCTGTTTTTTTCCTTAATTTTCCTTATTTTATCGAGATTTGACCGAAAAAAGCAAGAAAAACGAATATTTTAGCGAAATTTCAATTTTTATCCTCTTTTTTTCCCTTAATTTTCCTTATTTTATCGAGATTTGACCGAAAAAAGCAAGAAAAACGAATAATTTTAGCGAAATTTCAATTTTTCCCCCCTTTTTTTCCCTTAATTTTCCTTATTTTATCGAGATTTGACCGAAAAAAGCAAGGAAAAACGAGTAATTTTAGCGAAATTTCAATTTTTTTCCCGTAATTTTACTTATTTTATCGAGATTTGACCGAAAAAAGCAAGGAAAACGAATAATTTTTGCGAAATTTCCATTTTTTTCATCTTTTTTTCCCTTATTTTATCGAGATTTGACCGAAAAAAGCAGGAAAAACGAATAATTTTAGCGAAATTTCAATTTTTTTCCTCATTTTTTCCTTCATTCTCCTCATTTAACGAGATTTGACCGAAAAAAGCAAAAAAACGAATAATTTTATCGAAATATCAATTTTTATCCTCTTTTTTCCCTTAATTTTCCTTATTTTATCGAGATTGGACCGAAAAAAGCAAGAAAAACGAACAATTTTAGCGAAATTTCAGTTTATTTCCTCTTTTTTTCCCTTAATTTTCCTTATTTTATCGAGATTTGACCGAAAAAAGCAAGAAAAACGAATAAATTTAGCGAAATATCAATTTTTATCCTGTTTTTTTCCTTAATTTTCCTTATTTTATCGAGATTTGACCGAAAAAAGCAAGAAAAACGAATAATTTTAGCGAAATTTCAATTTTTATCCTCTTTTTTTCCCTTAATTTTCCTTATTTTATCGAGATTTGACCGAAAAAAGCAAGAAAAACGAATAATTTTAGCAAAATTTCAATTTTTTCCCCCTTTTTTTCCCTAAATTTTCCTTCTTTTATCGAGATTTGACCGAAAAAAGCAAGAAAAACGAGTAATTTTAGCGAAATTTCAATTTTTTTCCTCTTTTTTTCCCTTAATTTTCCTTATTTTATCGAGATTTGACCGAAAAAAGCAAGGAAAACGAATAATTTTTTTGAAATTTCCATTTTTTTCATCTTTTTTTCCCTTAATTTTCCTTATTTTATCGAGATTTGACCGAAAAAAGCAGGAAAAACGAATAATTTTAGCGAAATTTCAATTTTTTTCCTCATTTTTTCCTTCATTACCCTCATTTAACGAGATTTGACCGAAAAAAGCAAGAAAAACGAATAATTTTATCGATATATCAATTTTTATCCCCTTTTTTTCCCTTAATTTTCCTTATTTTATCGAGATTTGACCGAAAAAAGCAAGAAAAACGAATAATTTTAGCGAAATTTCAATTTTTTTCCTCTTTTTTTCCCTTAATTTTCCTTATTTTATCGAGATTTGACCGAAAAAAGCAAGAAAAACGAATAATTTTAGCGAAATTTCAATTTTTTTCCTCTTTTTTTCCCTTTATTTTCCTTATTTTATCGACATTTAACCGAAAAAAGCAAGAAAAACGAATAATTTTAGCGAAATCGCAATTTTTTTCTTCTTTTTTTCCCTTTATTTTCCTTATTTTATCGAGATTTGACCGAAAAAAAAAAGAAAAACGAATAATTTTAGCGAAATTTCAATTTTCTACATCTTATTTTCCCTTAATTTTCCTTATTTTATCGAGATTTGACCGAAAAAAGCAAGAAAAACGAATAATTTTTGCGAAATTTCCATTTTTTTCATATTTTTTTCCCTTAATTTTCCTTATTTTATCGAGATTTGACCGAAAAAAGCAGGAAAAACGAATAATTTTAGCGAAATTTCAATTTTTTTCCTCATTTTTTCCTTCATTCTCCTCATTTAACGAGATTTGACCGAAAAAAGCAAAAAAAACGAATAATTTTATCGAAATATCAATTTTTATCCTCTTTTTTCCCTTAATTTTCCTTATTTTATCGAGATTGGACTGAAAAAAGCAAGAAAAACGAACAATTTTAGCGAAATTTCAGTTTATTTCCTCTTTTTTTCCCTTAATTTTCCTTATTTTATCGAGATTTGACCGAAAAAAGCAAGAAAAACGAATAAATTTAGCGAAATATCAATTTTTATCCTGTTTTTTTCCTTAATTTTCCTTATTTTATCGAGATTTGACCGAAAAAAGCAAGAAAAACGAATAATTTTAGCGAAATTTCAATTTTTATCCTCTTTTTTTCCCTTAATTTTCCTTATTTTATCGAGATTTGACCGAAAAAAGCAAGAAAAACGAATAATTTTAGCAAAATTTCAATTTTTTCCCCCTTTTTTTCCCTAAATTTTCCTTCTTTTATCGAGATTTGACCGAAAAAAGCAAGAAAAACGAGTAATTTTAGCGAAATTTCAATTTTTTTCCTCTTTTTTTCCCTTAATTTTCCTTATTTTATCGAGATTTGACCGAAAAAAGCAAGGAAAACGAATAATTTTTGCGAAATTTCCATTTTTTTCATCTTTTTTTCCCTTATTTTATCGAGATTTGACCGAAAAAAGCAGGAAAAACGAATAATTTTAGCGAAATTTCAACTTTTTTCCTCATTTTTTCCTTCATTCTCCTCATTTAACGAGATTTGACCGAAAAAAGCAAGAAAAACGAATAATTTTATCGAAATATCAATTTTTATCCTCTTTTTTTCCCTTAATTTTCCTTATTTTATCGAGATTGGACCGAAAAAAAACAGAAAAACGAATAATTTTAGCGAAATTTCAATTTTTATCCTCTTTTTTTCCCTTAATTTTCCTTATTTTATCGAGATTTGACAGAAAAAAGCAAGAAAAACGAATAATTTTAGCGAAATTTCAATTTTTTTCCTCTTTTTTTCCCTTAATTTTCCTTATTTTATCGAGATTTGACCGAAAAAAGCAAGGAAAACGAATAATTTTTGCGAAATTTCCATTTTTTTCATCTTTTTTTCCCTTAATTTTCCTTATTTTATCGAGATTTGACCGAAAAAAGCAGGAAAAACGAATAATTTTAGCGAAATTTCAATTTTTTTCCTCATTTTTTCCTTCATTACCCTCATTTAACGAGATTTGACCGAAAAAAGCAAGAAAAACGAATAATTTTATCGATATATCAATTTTTATCCCCTTTTTTTCCCTTAATTTTCCTTATTTTATCGAGATTTGACCGAAAAAAGCAAGAAAAACGAATAATTTTAGCGAAATTTCAATTTTTTTCCTCTTTTTTTCCCTTAATTTTCCTTATTTTATCGAGATTTGACCGAAAAAAGCAAGAAAAACGAATAATTTTAGCGAAATTTCAATTTTTTTCCTCTTTTTTTCCCTTTATTTTCCTTATTTTATCGACATTTAACCGAAAAAAGCAAGAAAAACGAATAATTTTAGCGAAATCGCAATTTTTTTCTTCTTTTTTTCCCTTTATTTTCCTTATTTTATCGAGATTTGACCGAAAAAAAAAGAAAAACGAATAATTTTAGCGAAATTTCAATTTTCTACATCTTATTTTCCCTTAATTTTCCTTATTTTATCGAGATTTGACCGAAAAAAGCAAGAAAAACGAATAATTTTTGCGAAATTTCCATTTTTTTCATATTTTTTTCCCTTAATTTTCCTTATTTTATCGAGATTTGACCGAAAAAAGCAAGAAAAACGAATAATTTTAGCGAAATTTCAATTTTTTTCCTCATTTTTTCCTTCATTCTCCTCATTTAACGAGATTTGAACGAAAAAAGCAAGAAAAACGAATAATTTTATCGAAATATCAATTTTTATCCTCTTTTTTTCCCTTAATTTTCCTTATTTTATCGAGATTTGACCGAAAAAAGCAAGAAAAACCTATATTTTTCGCGAAATTTCAATTTTTTTCCTCTTTTTTTCCCTTAATTTTCCTTATTTTATCGAGATTTGACCGAAAAAAGCAAGAAAAACCTATATTTTTCGCGAAATTTCAATTTTTTTCCTCTTTTTTTCCTTCATTCTCCTTATTTTATCGAGATTTGACCGAAAAAAGCATGAAAAACGAATAATTTTAGCGAAATTTCAATTTTTTTCCTCTTTTTTTTCCCTTAATTTTCCTTATTTTATCGAGATCTGACCAAAAAAAGCAAGAAAAACAAATAATTTTGCGAAATATCAATTTTTATCCTCTTTTTTCCCTTAATTTTCCTTATTTTATCGAGATTTGACCGAAAAAAGCATGAAAAACGAATAATTTTAGCGAAATTTCAATTTTTTTCCTCTTTTTTTCCCTTAATTTTCCTTATTTTATCGAGATTTGACCGAAAAAAGCAAGAAAAATGAATAATTTTAGCGAAATTTCAATTTTTTTCCTCTTTTTTTCCCTTTATTTTCCTTATTTTATCGAGATTTGACCGAAAAAAGCAAGAAAAACGAATAATTTTAGCGAAATCGCAATTTTTTTTTCTTTTTTTTCCCTTTATTTTCCTTATTTTATCGAGATTTGACCGAAAAAAAAAAGAAAAACGAATAATATTAGCGAAATTTCAATTTTTTTCCTCTTTTATTCCTTCATTCTCCTCATTTAACGAGATTTGACCGAAAAAAGCAAGTAAAACGAATAATTTTCACGGAATATCAATTTTTATCCTCTTTTTTCCCTTAATTTTCCTTATTTTATCGAGATTTCACCGAAAAAAGCAAGAAAAACGAATAATGTTAGCGATATTTCAATTTGTTTCCTCTTTTTTTCTCTTAATTTTCCTTATTTTATCGAGATTTGACCGAAAAAAGCAAGAAAAACGAATAATTTAAGCGAAATTTCAATTTTTTTCCCTTAATTTTCCTTATTTTATCGAGATTTTACCGAAAAATCAAGAAAAACGAATAATTTTAGCGAAATTTTAATTTTTTTCCTCTTTTTTTCGCTTAATTTTCCTTATTTTATCGAGATTTGACCGAAAAAAGCAAGAAAAACCTATATTTTTCGCGAAATTTCAATTTTTTTCCTCTTTTTTTCCCTTAATTTTCCTTATTTTATCGAGATTTGACCGAAAAAAGGAAGAAAAACGAATAATATTAGCGAAATTTCAATTTTTTTCCTCTTTTATTACCTCATTCTCCTCATATAACGAGATTTGACCGAAAAAAGCAAGTAAAACGAATAATTTTCGCGGAATATCAATTTTTATCCTCTTTTTTCCCTTAATTTTCCTTATTTTATCGAGATTTCACCGAAAAATGCAAGAAAAACGAATAATTTTAGCGAAATTTCAATTTTTTTCCTCTTTTTTCCCTTAATTTTTTCTTATTTTATCGAGATTTTACCGAAAAAAGCAAGAAAAACGAATAATTTTAGCGAAATTTCAATTTTTTTCCTCTTTTTTTCCCTTAATTTTCCTAATTTTATCGAGATTTCACCGAAAAAAAGCAAGAAAAACCTATATTTTTGCGAAATTTCAATTTTTTTCCTCTTTTTTTCCTTCTTTCTCCTCATTTAACGAGATTTGATCGAGAAAAGCAAGAAAAATGAATAATTTTAGCGAAATTTCAATTTTTTTCCTCTTTTTTTCCCTTCATTCTCCTCATATAACGAGATTTGACCAAAAAAAGGAAGAAAAACGAATAATTTTATCGAAATATCAATGTTTATCCTCTTTTTTTTTCCTTAATTTTCCTTATTTTATCGAGATCTGACCGAAAAAAGCAAGAAAAACGAATAATTTTAGCGAAATTTCAATTTTTCTCCTTTTTTTTCCCTTAATTTTCCTAATTTTATCGAGATTTGACCGAAAAAAGCAAGAAAAACGAATAATTTTAGCAAAATATCAATTTTTTCCTCTTTTTTCCCTTAATTTTCCTTATTTTATCGAGATTTGACCGAAAAAAGCAAGAAAAACGAATAATTTTTGCGAAATTTCAATTTTTTTCCTCTTTTTTTCTCTTAATTTTCCTTATTTTATCGAGATTTGACCGAAAAAAGCATGAAAAACGAATAATTTTAGCGAAATTTCAATTTTTTTCTTCTTTTTTTCCCTTAATTTTCCTTACTTTATCGAGAATTGACCGAAAAAAGCAAGAAAAACGAATAACTTTAGCGAAATTTCAATATTTTCCTCTTTCTTTCCCTTAATTTTTCTTATTTTATCGAGATTTCACCGAAAAAAGGAAGAATAATGGATAATTTTAGCAAAATTTCAATTTTTTTCCTCTTTATTCCCCTTAATTTCCCTTATTTTATCGAGATTTGACCGAAAAGCAAGAAAAACGAATAAATTTAGCAAAATATCAATTTTTATCCTGTTTTTTCCCTTAATTTTCCTTATTTTATCGAGATTTGACCAAAAAAAGCAAGAAAAACGAATAATTTTAGCGAAATTTCAATTTTTTTCACCTTTTTTTCCCTTAATTTTGCTTATTTTATCGAGATTTGACCGAAAAAAGCAAGAAAAACGAATAATTTTAGCGAAATTTCATTTTTTTTCCTCTTTTTATCCCTTAATTTTCCTTATTTTATCGAGATTTTACCGAAAAAAGCAAGAAAAACAAATAATTTTAGCGAAATTTCAATTTTTTTCCTCTTTTTTTCCCTTAATTTTCCTTATTTTATCGAGATTTGACCGAAAAAAAAAGAAAAACCTATATTTTTCGCGAAATTTCAATTTTTTTCCTCTTTTTTTCCTTCATTCTCCTAATTTAACGAGATTTGATCGAGAAAAGCAAGAAAAATGAATAATTTTATCGAAATATCAATTTTTATCCTCTTTTTTTCCCTTAATTTTCCTTATTTTATCGAGATATCACCGAAAAAAGCAAGAAAAACGAATAATTTTAGCGAAATTTCAATTCTTTTCCTCTTTTTTTTTCCCATAATTTTCCTTATTTTATCGAGATCTGACCGAAAAAAGCAAGAAAAACGAATAATTTTAGCGAAATTTCAATTTTTTTTCTCTTTTTTTCCTTCATTCTCCTCATTTAACGAGATATTACCGAAAAAAGCAAGAAAAACGAATAATTTTATCGAAATATCAATGTTTATCCTCTTTTTTTTCCTTAATTTTCCTTATTTTATCGAGATCTGACCGAAAAAAGCAAGAAAAACGAATAATTTTAGCGAAATTTCAATTTTTCTCCTTTTTTTCTTTAATTTTCCTAATTTTATCGAGATTTGACCGAAAAAAGCAAGAAAAACGAATAATTTTAGCGAACTATCAATTTTTATCCTCTTTTTTCCCTTAATTTTCCTTATTTTATCGAGATTTGACCAAAAAAAGCAAGAAAAACGAATAATTTTAGCGAAATTTCAATTTTTTTCCTCTTTTTTTCCCTTAATTTTCCTTATTTTATCGAGATTTGACCGAAAAAAGCAAGAAAAACGAATAATTTTAGCGAAATTTCAATTTTTTTCCTCTTTTTTTCCCTTTATTTTCCTTATTTTATCGACATTTAACCGAAAAAAGCAAGAAAAACGAATAATTTTAGCGAAATCGCAATTTTTTTCTTCTTTTTTTCCCTTTATTTTCCTTATTTTATCGAGATTTGACCGAAAAAAAAAGAAAAACGAATAATTTTAGCGAAATTTCAATTTTCTACATCTTATTTTCCCTTAATTTTCCTTATTTTATCGAGATTTGACCGAAAAAAGCAAGAAAAACGAATAATTTTTGCGAAATTTCCATTTTTTTCATATTTTTTTCCCTTAATTTTCCTTATTTTATCGAGATTTGACCGAAAAAAGCAGGAAAAACGAATAATTTTAGCGAAATTTCAATTTTTTTCCTCATTTTTTCCTTCATTCTCCTCATTTAACGAGATTTGACCGAAAAAAGCAAAAAAACGAATAATTTTATCGAAATATCAATTTTTATCCTCTTTTTTCCCTTAATTTTCCTTATTTTATCGAGATTGGACCGAAAAAAGCAAGAAAAACGAACAATTTTAGCGAAATTTCAGTTTATTTCCTCTTTTTTTCCCTTAATTTTCCTTATTTTATCGAGATTTGACCGAAAAAAGCAAGAAAAACGAATAAATTTAGCGAAATATCAATTTTTATCCTGTTTTTTTCCTTAATTTTCCTTATTTTATCGAGATTTGACCGAAAAAAGCAAGAAAAACGAATAATTTTAGCGAAATTTCAATTTTTATCCTCTTTTTTTCCCTTAATTTTCCTTATTTTATCGAGATTTGACCGAAAAAAGCAAGAAAAACGAATAATTTTAGCAAAATTTCAATTTTTTCCCCCTTTTTTTCCCTAAATTTTCCTTCTTTTATCGAGATTTGACCGAAAAAAGCAAGAAAAACGAGTAATTTTAGCGAAATTTCAATTTTTTTCCTCTTTTTTTCCCTTAATTTTCCTTATTTTATCGAGATTTGACCGAAAAAAGCAAGGAAAACGAATAATTTTTGCGAAATTTCCATTTTTTTCATCTTTTTTTCCCTTATTTTATCGAGATTTGACCGAAAAAAGCAGGAAAAACGAATAATTTTAGCGAAATTTCAACTTTTTTCCTCATTTTTTCCTTCATTCTCCTCATTTAACGAGATTTGACCGAAAAAAGCAAGAAAAACGAATAATTTTATCGAAATATCAATTTTTATCCTCTTTTTTTCCCTTAATTTTCCTTATTTTATCGAGATTTGACCGAAAAAAGCAAGAAAAACGAATAATTTTAGCGAAATTTCAATTTTTTTCCTCTTTTTTTCCCTTAATTTTCCTTATTTTATCGAGATTTGACCGAAAAAAGCAAGGAAAACGAATAATTTTTGCGAAATTTCCATTTTTTTCATCTTTTTTTCCCTTAATTTTCCTTATTTTATCGAGATTTGACCGAAAAAAGCAGGAAAAACGAATAATTTTAGCGAAATTTCAATTTTTTTCCTCATTTTTTCCTTCATTACCCTCATTTAACGAGATTTGACCGAAAAAAGCAAGAAAAACGAATAATTTTATCGATATATCAATTTTTATCCCCTTTTTTTCCCTTAATTTTCCTTATTTTATCGAGATTTGACCGAAAAAAGCAAGAAAAACGAATAATTTTAGCGAAATTTCAATTTTTTTCCTCTTTTTTTCCCTTAATTTTCCTTATTTTATCGAGATTTGACCGAAAAAAGCAAGAAAAACGAATAATTTTAGCGAAATTTCAATTTTCTACATCTTATTTTCCCTTAATTTTCCTTATTTTATCGAGATTTGACCGAAAAAAGCAAGAAAAACGAATAATTTTTGCGAAATTTCCATTTTTTTCATATTTTTTTCCCTTAATTTTCCTTATTTTATCGAGATTTGACCGAAAAAAGCAAGAAAAACGAATAATTTTAGCGAAATTTCAATTTTTTTCCTCATTTTTTCCTTCATTCTCCTCATTTAACGAGATTTGAACGAAAAAAGCAAGAAAAACGAATAATTTTATCGAAATATCAATTTTTATCCTCTTTTTTTCCCTTAATTTTCCTTATTTTATCGAGATTTGACCGAAAAAAGCAAGAAAAACCTATATTTTTCGCGAAATTTCAATTTTTTTCCTCTTTTTTTCCCTTAATTTTCCTTATTTTATCGAGATTTGACCGAAAAAAGCAAGAAAAACCTATATTTTTCGCGAAATTTCAATTTTTTTCCTCTTTTTTTCCTTCATTCTCCTCATTTAACGAGATTTGATCGAGAAAAGCTAGAAAAATGAATAATTTTATCGAAATATCAATTTTTATCCTCTTTTTTTCCCCTAATTTTCCTTATTTTATCGAGATATCAACGAAAAAAGTAAGAAAAACGAATAATTTTAGCGAAATTTCAATTTTTTTCCTCTTTTTTTTCCCTTAATTTTCCTTATTTTATCGAGATCTGACCAAAAAAAGCAAGAAAAACAAATAATTTTGCGAAATATCAATTTTTATCCTCTTTTTTCCCTTAATTTTCCTTATTTTATCGAGATTTGACCGAAAAAAGCATGAAAAACGAATAATTTTAGCGAAATTTCAATTTTTTTCCTCTTTTTTTCCCTTAATTTTCCTTATTTTATCGAGATTTGACCGAAAAAAGCAAGAAAAATGAATAATTTTAGCGAAATTTCAATTTTTTTCCTCTTTTTTTCCCTTTATTTTCCTTATTTTATCGAGATTTGACCGAAAAAAGCAAGAAAAACGAATAATTTTAGCGAAATCGCAATTTTTTTTTCTTTTTTTTCCCTTTATTTTCCTTATTTTATCGAGATTTGACCGAAAAAAAAAAGAAAAACGAATAATATTAGCGAAATTTCAATTTTTTTCCTCTTTTATTCCTTCATTCTCCTCATTTAACGAGATTTGACCGAAAAAAGCAAGTAAAACGAATAATTTTCACGGAATATCAATTTTTATCCTCTTTTTTCCCTTAATTTTCCTTATTTTATCGAGATTTCACCGAAAAAAGCAAGAAAAACGAATAATGTTAGCGATATTTCAATTTGTTTCCTCTTTTTTTCTCTTAATTTTCCTTATTTTATCGAGATTTGACCGAAAAAAGCAAGAAAAACGAATAATTTAAGCGAAATTTCAATTTTTTTCCCTTAATTTTCCTTATTTTATCGAGATTTTACCGAAAAATCAAGAAAAACGAATAATTTTAGCGAAATTTTAATTTTTTTCCTCTTTTTTTCGCTTAATTTTCCTTATTTTATCGAGATTTGACCGAAAAAAGCAAGAAAAACCTATATTTTTCGCGAAATTTCAATTTTTTTCCTCTTTTTTTCCCTTAATTTTCCTTATTTTATCGAGATTTGACCGAAAAAAGGAAGAAAAACGAATAATATTAGCGAAATTTCAATTTTTTTCCTCTTTTATTACCTCATTCTCCTCATATAACGAGATTTGACCGAAAAAAGCAAGTAAAACGAATAATTTTCGCGGAATATCAATTTTTATCCTCTTTTTTCCCTTAATTTTCCTTATTTTATCGAGATTTCACCGAAAAATGCAAGAAAAACGAATAATTTTAGCGAAATTTCAATTTTTTTCCTCTTTTTTCCCTTAATTTTTTCTTATTTTATCGAGATTTTACCGAAAAAAGCAAGAAAAACGAATAATTTTAGCGAAATTTCAATTTTTTTCCTCTTTTTTTCCCTTAATTTTCCTAATTTTATCGAGATTTCACCGAAAAAAAGCAAGAAAAACCTATATTTTTGCGAAATTTCAATTTTTTTCCTCTTTTTTTCCTTCTTTCTCCTCATTTAACGAGATTTGATCGAGAAAAGCAAGAAAAATGAATAATTTTATCGAAATATCAATTTTTATCCTCTTTTTTTCCCTTAATTTTCCTTATTTTATCGAGATATCACCGAAAAAAGCAAGAAAAACGAATAATTTTAGCGAAATTTCAATTTTTTTCGTCTTTTTTTTCCCCTTAATTTTCCTTATTTTATCGAGATCTGACCGAAAAAAGCAAGAAAAACGAATAATTTTAGCGAAATTTCAATTTTTTTCCTCTTTTTTTCCTTCATTCTCCTCATATAACGAGATTTGACCAAAAAAAGGAAGAAAAACGAATAATTTTATCGAAATATCAATGTTTATCCTCTTTTTTTTTCCTTAATTTTCCTTATTTTATCGAGATCTGACCGAAAAAAGCAAGAAAAACGAATAATTTTAGCGAAATTTCAATTTTTCTCCTTTTTTTTCCCTTAATTTTCCTAATTTTATCGAGATTTGACCGAAAAAAGCAAGAAAAACGAATAATTTTAGCAAAATATCAATTTTTTCCTCTTTTTTCCCTTAATTTTCCTTATTTTATCGAGATTTGACCGAAAAAAGCAAGAAAAACGAATAATTTTTGCGAAATTTCAATTTTTTTCCTCTTTTTTTCTCTTAATTTTCCTTATTTTATCGAGATTTGACCGAAAAAAGCATGAAAAACGAATAATTTTAGCGAAATTTCAATTTTTTTCTTCTTTTTTTCCCTTAATTTTCCTTACTTTATCGAGAATTGACCGAAAAAAGCAAGAAAAACGAATAACTTTAGCGAAATTTCAATATTTTCCTCTTTCTTTCCCTTAATTTTTCTTATTTTATCGAGATTTCACCGAAAAAAGGAAGAATAATGGATAATTTTAGCAAAATTTCAATTTTTTTCCTCTTTATTCCCCTTAATTTCCCTTATTTTATCGAGATTTGACCGAAAAGAAGAGAAAAACGAATAACTTTAGCAAAATATCAATTTTTATCCTGTTTTTTCCCTTAATTTTCCTTATTTTATCGAGATTTGACCAAAAAAAGCAAGAAAAACGAATAATTTTAGCGAAATTTCAATTTTTTTCACCTTTTTTTCCCTTAATTTTGCTTATTTTATCGAGATTTGACCGAAAAAAGCAAGAAAAACGAATAATTTTAGCGAAATTTCATTTTTTTTCCTCTTTTTATCCCTTAATTTTCCTTATTTTATCGAGATTTTACCGAAAAAAGCAAGAAAAACAAATAATTTTAGCGAAATTTCAATTTTTTTCCTCTTTTTTTCCCTTAATTTTCCTTATTTTATCGAGATTTGACCGAAAAAAAAAGAAAAACCTATATTTTTCGCGAAATTTCAATTTTTTTCCTCTTTTTTTCCTTCATTCTCCTAATTTAACGAGATTTGATCGAGAAAAGCAAGAAAAATGAATAATTTTATCGAAATATCAATTTTTATCCTCTTTTTTTCCCTTAATTTTCCTTATTTTATCGAGATATCACCGAAAAAAGCAAGAAAAACGAATAATTTTAGCGAAATTTCAATTCTTTTCCTCTTTTTTTTTCCCATAATTTTCCTTATTTTATCGAGATCTGACCGAAAAAAGCAAGAAAAACGAATAATTTTAGCGAAATTTCAATTTTTTTTCTCTTTTTTTCCTTCATTCTCCTCATTTAACGAGATATTACCGAAAAAAGCAAGAAAAACGAATAATTTTATCGAAATATCAATGTTTATCCTCTTTTTTTTCCTTAATTTTCCTTATTTTATCGAGATCTGACCGAAAAAAGCAAGAAAAACGAATAATTTTAGCGAAATTTCAATTTTTCTCCTTTTTTTCTTTAATTTTCCTAATTTTATCGAGATTTGACCGAAAAAAGCAAGAAAAACGAATAATTTTAGCGAACTATCAATTTTTATCCTCTTTTTTCCCTTAATTTTCCTTATTTTATCGAGATTTGACCAAAAAAAGCAAGAAAAACGAATAATTTTAGCGAAATTTCAATTTTTTTCCTCTTTTTTTCCCTTAATTTTCCTTATTTTATCGAGATTTGACCTAAAAAAGCAAGAAAAACGAATAATTTTAGCGAAATTTCAATTTTTTTCCTCTTTTTTTCCCTTTATTTTCCTTATTTTATCGACATTTAACCGAAAAAAGCAAGAAAAACGAATAATTTTAGCGAAATCGCAATTTTTTTCTTCTTTTTTTCCCTTTATTTTCCTTATTTTATCGAGATTTGACCGAAAAAAAAAGAAAAACGAATAATTTTAGCGAAATTTCAATTTTCTACATCTTATTTTCCCTTAATTTTCCTTATTTTATCGAGATTTGACCGAAAAAAGCAAGAAAAACGAATAATTTTTGCGAAATTTCCATTTTTTTCATATTTTTTTCCCTTAATTTTCCTTATTTTATCGAGATTTGACCGAAAAAAGCAGGAAAAACGAATAATTTTAGCGAAATTTCAATTTTTTTCCTCATTTTTTCCTTCATTCTCCTCATTTAACGAGATTTGACCGAAAAAAGCAAAAAAACGAATAATTTTATCGAAATATCAATTTTTATCCTCTTTTTTCCCTTAATTTTCCTTATTTTATCGAGATTGGACCGAAAAAAGCAAGAAAAACGAACAATTTTAGCGAAATTTCAGTTTATTTCCTCTTTTTTTCCCTTAATTTTCCTTATTTTATCGAGATTTGACCGAAAAAAGCAAGAAAAACGAATAAATTTAGCGAAATATCAATTTTTATCCTGTTTTTTTCCTTAATTTTCCTTATTTTATCGAGATTTGACCGAAAAAAGCAAGAAAAACGAATAATTTTAGCGAAATTTCAATTTTTATCCTCTTTTTTTCCCTTAATTTTCCTTATTTTATCGAGATTTGACCGAAAAAAGCAAGAAAAACGAATAATTTTAGCAAAATTTCAATTTTTTCCCCCTTTTTTTCCCTAAATTTTCCTTCTTTTATCGAGATTTGACCGAAAAAAGCAAGAAAAACGAGTAATTTTAGCGAAATTTCAATTTTTTTCCTCTTTTTTTCCCTTAATTCTCCTTATTTTATCGAGATTTGACCGAAAAAAGCAAGGAAAACGAATAATTTTTGCGAAATTTCCATTTTTTTCATCTTTTTTTCCCTTATTTTATCGAGATTTGACCGAAAAAAGCAGGAAAAACGAATAATTTTAGCGAAATTTCAACTTTTTTCCTCATTTTTTCCTTCATTCTCCTCATTTAACGAGATTTGACCGAAAAAAGCAAGAAAAACGAATAATTTTATCGAAATATCAATTTTTATCCTCTTTTTTTCCCTTAATTTTCCTTATTTTATCGAGATTTGACCGAAAAAAGCAAGAAAAACGAATAATTTTAGCGAAATTTCAATTTTTTTCCTCTTTTTTTCCCTTAATTTTCCTTATTTTATCGAGATTTGACCGAAAAAAGCAAGGAAAACGAATAATTTTTGCGAAATTTCCATTTTTTTCATCTTTTTTTCCCTTAATTTTCCTTATTTTATCGAGATTTGACCGAAAAAAGCAGGAAAAACGAATAATTTTAGCGAAATTTCAATTTTTTTCCTCATTTTTTCCTTCATTACCCTCATTTAACGAGATTTGACCGAAAAAAAGCAAGAAAAACGAATAATTTTATCGATATATCAATTTTTATCCCCTTTTTTTCCCTTAATTTTCCTTATTTTATCGAGATTTGACCGAAAAAAGCAAGAAAAACGAATAATTTTAGCGAAATTTCAATTTTTTTCCTCTTTTTTTCCCTTAATTTTCCTTATTTTATCGAGATTTGACCGAAAAAAGCAAGAAAAACGAATAATTTTAGCGAAATTTCAATTTTTTTCCTCTTTTTTTCCCTTTATTTTCCTTATTTTATCGACATTTAACCGAAAAAAGCAAGAAAAACGAATAATTTTAGCGAAATCGCAATTTTTTTCTTCTTTTTTTCCCTTTATTTTCCTTATTTTATCGAGATTTGACCGAAAAAAAAAGAAAAACGAATAATTTTAGCGAAATTTCAATTTTCTACATCTTATTTTCCCTTAATTTTCCTTATTTTATCGAGATTTGACCGAAAAAAGCAAGAAAAACGAATAATTTTTGCGAAATTTCCATTTTTTTCATATTTTTTTCCCTTAATTTTCCTTATTTTATCGAGATTTGACCGAAAAAAGCAAGAAAAACGAATAATTTTAGCGAAATTTCAATTTTTTTCCTCATTTTTTCCTTCATTCTCCTCATTTAACGAGATTTGAACGAAAAAAGCAAGAAAAACGAATAATTTTATCGAAATATCAATTTTTATCCTCTTTTTTTCCCTTAATTTTCCTTATTTTATCGAGATTTGACCGAAAAAAGCAAGAAAAACGAATAATTTTAGCAAAATTTCAATTTTTTCCCCCTTTTTTTCCCTAAATTTTCCTTCTTTTATCGAGATTTGACCGAAAAAAGCAAGAAAAACGAGTAATTTTAGCGAAATTTCAATTTTTTTCCTCTTTTTTTCCCTTAATTTTCCTTATTTTATCGAGATTTGACCGAAAAAAGCAAGGAAAACGAATAATTTTTGCGAAATTTCCATTTTTTTCATCTTTTTTTCCCTTATTTTATCGAGATTTGACCGAAAAAAGCAGGAAAAACGAATAATTTTAGCGAAATTTCAACTTTTTTCCTCATTTTTTCCTTCATTCTCCTCATTTAACGAGATTTGACCGAAAAAAGCAAGAAAAACGAATAATTTTATCGAAATATCAATTTTTATCCTCTTTTTTTCCCTTAATTTTCCTTATTTTATCGAGATTTGACCGAAAAAAGCAAGAAAAACGAATAATTTTAGCGAAATTTCAATTTTTTTCCTCTTTTTTTCCCTTAATTTTCCTTATTTTATCGAGATTTGACCGAAAAAAGCAAGGAAAACGAATAATTTTTGCGAAATTTCCATTTTTTTCATCTTTTTTTCCCTTAATTTTCCTTATTTTATCGAGATTTGACCGAAAAAAGCAGGAAAAACGAATAATTTAAGCGAAATTTCAATTTTTTTCCTCATTTTTTCCTTCATTACCCTCATTTAACGAGATTTGACCGAAAAAAGCAAGAAAAACGAATAATTTTATCGATATATCAATTTTTATCCCCTTTTTTTCCCTTAATTTTCCTTATTTTATCGAGATTTGACCGAAAAAAGCAAGAAAAACGAATAATTTTAGCGAAATTTCAATTTTTTTCCTCTTTTTTTCCCTTAATTTTCCTTATTTTATCGAGATTTGACCGAAAAAAGCAAGAAAAACGAATAATTTTAGCGAAATTTCAATTTTTTTCCTCTTTTTTTCCCTTTATTTTCCTTATTTTATCGACATTTAACCGAAAAAAGCAAGAAAAACGAATAATTTTAGCGAAATCGCAATTTTTTTCTTCTTTTTTTCCCTTTATTTTCCTTATTTTATCGAGATTTGACCGAAAAAAAAAGAAAAACGAATAATTTTAGCGAAATTTCAATTTTCTACATCTTATTTTCCCTTAATTTTCCTTATTTTATCGAGATTTGACCGAAAAAAGCAAGAAAAACGAATAATTTTTGCGAAATTTCCATTTTTTTCATATTTTTTTCCCTTAATTTTCCTTATTTTATCGAGATTTGACCGAAAAAAGCAAGAAAAACGAATAATTTTAGCGAAATTTCAATTTTTTTCCTCATTTTTTCCTTCATTCTCCTCATTTAACGAGATTTGAACGAAAAAAGCAAGAAAAACGAATAATTTTATCGAAATATCAATTTTTATCCTCTTTTTTTCCCTTAATTTTCCTTATTTTATCGAGATTTGACCGAAAAAAGCAAGAAAAACCTATATTTTTCGCGAAATTTCAATTTTTTTCCTCTTTTTTTCCCTTAATTTTCCTTATTTTATCGAGATTTGACCGAAAAAAGCAAGAAAAACCTATATTTTTCGCGAAATTTCAATTTTTTTCCTCTTTTTTTCCTTCATTCTCCTCATTTAACGAGATTTGATCGAGAAAAGCTAGAAAAATGAATAATTTTATCGAAATATCAATTTTTATCCTCTTTTTTTCCCCTAATTTTCCTTATTTTATCGAGATATCAACGAAAAAAGTAAGAAAAACGAATAATTTTAGCGAAATTTCAATTTTTTTCCTCTTTTTTTTCCCTTAATTTTCCTTATTTTATCGAGATCTGACCGAAAAAAGCAAGAAAAACCTATATTTTTCGCGAAATTTCAATTTTTTTCCTCTTTTTTTCCCTTAATTTTCCTTATTTTATCGAGATTTGACCGAAAAAAGCAAGAAAAACCTATATTTTTCGCGAAATTTCAATTTTTTTCCTCTTTTTTTCCTTCATTCTCCTCATTTAACGAGATTTGATCGAGAAAAGCTAGAAAAATGAATAATTTTATCGAAATATCAATTTTTATCCTCTTTTTTTCCCCTAATTTTCCTTATTTTATCGAGATATCAACGAAAAAAGTAAGAAAAACGAATAATTTTAGCGAAATTTCAATTTTTTTCCTCTTTTTTTTCCCTTAATTTTCCTTATTTTATCGAGATCTGACCGAAAAAAGCAAGAAAAACAAATAATTTTGCGAAATATCAATTTTTATCCTCTTTTTTCCCTTAATTTTCCTTATTTTATCGAGATTTGACCGAAAAAAGCATGAAAAACGAATAATTTTAGCGAAATTTCAATTTTTTTCCTCTTTTTTTCCCTTAATTTTCCTTATTTTATCGAGATTTGACCGTAAAAAGCAAGAAAAATGAATAATTTTAGCGAAATCGCAATTTTTTTTTCTTTTTTTTCCCTTTATTTTCCTTATTTTATCGAGATTTGACCGAAAAAAAAAAGAAAAACGAATAATATTAGCGAAATTTCAATTTTTTTCCTCTTTTATTCCTTCATTCTCCTCATTTAACGAGATTTGACCGAAAAAAGCAAGTAAAACGAATAATTTTCACGGAATATCAATTTTTATCCTCTTTTTTCCCTTAATTTTCCTTATTTTATCGAGATTTCACCGAAAAAAGCAAGAAAAACGAATAATGTTAGCGATATTTCAATTTGTTTCCTCTTTTTTTCTCTTAATTTTCCTTATTTTATCGAGATTTGACCGAAAAAAGCAAGAAAAACGAATAATTTAAGCGAAATTTCAATTTTTTTCCCTTAATTTTCCTTATTTTATCGAGATTTTACCGAAAAATCAAGAAAAACGAATAATTTTAGCGAAATTTTAATTTTTTTCCTCTTTTTTTCGCTTAATTTTCCTTATTTTATCGAGATTTGACCGAAAAAAGCAAGAAAAACCTATATTTTTCGCGAAATTTCAATTTTTTTCCTCTTTTTTTCCCTTAATTTTCCTTATTTTATCGAGATTTGACCGAAAAAAGGAAGAAAAACGAATAATATTAGCGAAATTTCAATTTTTTTCCTCTTTTATTACCTCATTCTCCTCATATAACGAGATTTGACCGAAAAAAGCAAGTAAAACGAATAATTTTCGCGGAATATCAATTTTTATCCTCTTTTTTCCCTTAATTTTCCTTATTTTATCGAGATTTCACCGAAAAATGCAAGAAAAACGAATAATTTTAGCGAAATTTCAATTTTTTTCCTCTTTTTTCCCTTAATTTTTTCTTATTTTATCGAGATTTTACCGAAAAAAGCAAGAAAAACGAATAATTTTAGCGAAATTTCAATTTTTTTCCTCTTTTTTTCCCTTAATTTTCCTAATTTTATCGAGATTTCACCGAAAAAAAAGCAAGAAAAACCTATATTTTTGCGAAATTTCAATTTTTTTCCTCTTTTTTTCCTTCTTTCTCCTCATTTAACGAGATTTGATCGAGAAAAGCAAGAAAAATGAATAATTTTATCGAAATATCAATTTTTATCCTCTTTTTTTCCCTTAATTTTCCTTATTTTATCGAGATATCACCGAAAAAAGCAAGAAAAACGAATAATTTTAGCGAAATTTCAATTTTTTTCGTCTTTTTTTTCCCCTTAATTTTCCTTATTTTATCGAGATCTGACCGAAAAAAGCAAGAAAAACGAATAATTTTAGCGAAATTTCAATTTTTTTCCTCTTTTTTTCCTTCATTCTCCTCATATAACGAGATTTGACCAAAAAAAGGAAGAAAAACGAATAATTTTATCGAAATATCAATGTTTATCCTCTTTTTTTTTCCTTAATTTTCCTTATTTTATCGAGATCTGACCGAAAAAAGCAAGAAAAACGAATAATTTTAGCGAAATTTCAATTTTTCTCCTTTTTTTTCCCTTAATTTTCCTAATTTTATCGAGATTTGACCGAAAAAAGCAAGAAAAACGAATAATTTTAGCAAAATATCAATTTTTATCCTCTTTTTTCCCTTAATTTTCCTTATTTTATCGAGATTTGACCGAAAAAAGCAAGAAAAACGAATAATTTTTGCGAAATTTCAATTTTTTTCCTCTTTTTTTCTCTTAATTTTCCTTATTTTATCGAGATTTGACCGAAAAAAGCATGAAAAACGAATAATTTTAGCGAAATTTCAATTTTTTTCTTCTTTTTTTCCCTTAATTTTCCTTACTTTATCGAGAATTGACCGAAAAAAGCAAGAAAAACGAATAACTTTAGCGAAATTTCAATATTTTCCTCTTTCTTTCCCTTAATTTTTCTTATTTTATCGAGATTTCACCGAAAAAAGCAAGAATTATGGATAATTTTAGCAAAATTTCAATTTTTTTCCTCTTTATTCCCCTTAATTTCCCTTATTTTATCGAGATTTGACCGAAAAGCAAGAAAAACGAATAAATTTAGCGAAATATCAATTTTTATCCTGTTTTTTCCCTTAATTTTCCTTATTTTATCGAGATTTGACCAAAAAAAGCAAGAAAAACGAATAATTTTAGCGAAATTTCAATTTTTTTCACCTTTTTTTCCCTTAATTTTGCTTATTTTATCGAGATTTGACCGAAAAAAGCAAGAAAAACGAATAATTTTAGCGAAATTTCATTTTTTTTCCTCTTTTTTTCCCTTAATTTTCCTTATTTTATCGAGATTTTACCGAAAAAAGCAAGAAAAACAAATAATTTTAGCGAAATTTCAATTTTTTTCCTCTTTTTTTCCCTTAATTTTCCTTATTTTATCGAGATTTGACCGAAAAAAGCAAGAAAAACCTATATTTTTCGCGAAATTTCAATTTTTTTCCTCTTTTTTTCCTTCATTCTCCTAATTTAACGAGATTTGATCGAGAAAAGCAAGAAAAATGAATAATTTTATCGAAATATCAATTTTTATCCTCTTTTTATCCCTTAATTTTCCTTATTTTATCGAGATATCACCGAAAAAAGCAAGAAAAACGAATAATTTTAGCGAAATTTCAATTCTTTTCCTCTTTTTTTTTCCCATAATTTTCCTTATTTTATCGAGATCTGACCGAAAAAAGCAAGAAAAACGAATAATTTTAGCGAAATTTCAATTTTTTTTCTCTTTTTTTCCTTCATTCTCCTTATTTAACGAGATATTACCGAAAAAAAGCAAGAAAAACGAATAATTTTATCGAAATATCAATGTTTATCCTCTTTTTTTTCCTTAATTTTCCTTATTTTATCGAGATCTGACCGAAAAAAGCAAGAAAAACGAATAATTTTAGCGAAATTTCAATTTTTCTCCTTTTTTTCTTTAATTTTCCTAATTTTATCGAGATTTGACCGAAAAAAGCAAGAAAAACGAATAATTTTAGCGAACTATCAATTTTTATCCTCTTTTTTCCCTTAATTTTCCTTATTTTATCGAGATTTGACCAAAAAAAGCAAGAAAAACGAATAATTTTAGCGAAATTTCAATTTTTTTCCTCTTTTTTTCTCTTAATTTTCCTTATTTTATCGAGATTTGACCGAAAAAAGCAAGAAAAACGAATAATTTTAGCGAAATTTCAATTTTTTTCCTCTTTTTTCCCTTATTTTATCGAGATTTGACCGAAAAAAGCAAGAAAAACGAATAATTTTAGCGAAATTTCAATTTTTTTCCTCATTTTTTCCTTCATTCTCCTCATTTAACGAGATTTGACCGAAAAAAGCAAGAAAAACGAATAATTTTATCGATATATCAATTATTATCCTCTTTTTTCCCTTAATTTTCCTTATTTTATCGAGATTTGACCGAAAAAAGCAAGAAAAACGAATAATTTTAGCGAAATTTCAATTTTTTTCCTCTTTTTTCCTTTAATTTTCCTTATTTTATCGAGATTTGACCGAAAAAAGCAAGAAAAACCTATATTTTTCGCGAAATTTCAATTTTTTTCCTCTTTTTTTCCTTCATTCTCCTCATTTAACGAGATTTGATCGAGAAAAGCAAGAAAAATGAATAATTTTATCGAAATATCAATTTTTATCCTCTTTTTTTCCCTTAATTTTCCTTATTTTATCGAGATATCACCGAAAAAAGCAAGAAAAATGAATAATTTTAGCGAAATTTCAATTTTTTTCCTCTTTTTTTTCCCAAAATTTTCCTTATTTTAACGAGATCTGACCGAAAAAAGCAAGAAAAACGAATAATGTTTGCGATATTTCTATTTGTTTCCTCTTTTTTTCTCTTAATTTTCCTTATTTTATCGAGATTTGACCGAAAAAAGCAAGAAAAACGAATAATTTTAGCGAAATTTCAATTTTTTTCCTCTTTTTTTCCCTTAATTTTCCTTATTTTATCGAGATTTGACCGAAAAAAGCAAGAAAAACCTATATTTTTCGCGAAATTTCAATTTTTTTCCTCTTTTTTTCCTTCATTCTCCTCATTTAACGAGATTTGATCGAGAAAAGCAACAAAAATGAATAATTTTATCGAAATATCAATTTTTATCCTCTTTTTCTCCCTTAATTTTCCTTATTTTATCGAGATATCACCGAAAAAAGCAAGAAAAACGAATAATTTTAGCGAAATTTCAATTTTTTTCCTATTTTTTTCCCTTTATATTCCTTATTTTATCGAGATTTGACCGAAAAAAGCAAGAAAAACGAATAATTTTAGCGAAATCGCAATTTTTTTCTTCTTTTTTTTCCCTTTATTTTCCTTATTTTATCGAGATTTGACCGAAAAAAGCAAGAAAAACGAATAATATTAGCGAAATTTCAATTTTTTTCCTCTTTTATTCCTTCATTCTCCTCATTTAACAAGATTTGACCGAAAAAAGCAAGAACAACGAATAATTTTCGCGGAATATCAATTTTTATCCTCTTTTTTCCCTTAATTTTCCTTATTTAATCGAGATTTCACCGAAATAAGCAAGAAAAACGAATAATGTTAGCGATATTTCAATTTGTTTCCTCTTTTTTTCTCTTAATTTTCCTTATTTTATCGAGATTTGACGGAAAAAAGCAAGAAAAACGAATAATTTTAGCGAAATTTCAATTTTTCTCCTCTTTTTTCCCTTAATTTTCCTTATTTTATCGAGATTTTACCGAAAAATCAAGAAAAACGAATAATTTTAGCGAAATTTCAATTTTTTTTCTCTTTTTTTCCCTTAATTTTCCTTATTTTATCGAGATTTGACCGAAAAAAGCAAGAAAAATGAATAATTTTAGCGAAATTTCAATTTTTTTCCTCTTTTTTTCTCTTTATTTTCCTTACTTTATCGAGATTTGACCGAAAAAAGCAAGAAAAACGAATAATTTAAGCGAAATCGCAATTTTTTCTTCTTTTTTTTCCCTTTATTTTCCTTATTTTATCGAGATTTGACCGAAAAAAAAGAAAAACGAATAATTTTAGCGAAATTTCAATTTTCTACATCTTTTTTTCCCTTAATTTTCCTTATTTTATCGAGATTTGACCGAAAAAAGCAAGAAAAACGAATAATATTAGCGAAATTTCAATTTTTTTCCTCTTTTATTCCTTCATTCTCCTCATTTAACGAGATTTGACCGAAAAAAGCAAGTAAAACGAATAATTTTCGCGGAATATCAATTTTATCCTCTTTTTTCCCTTAATTTTCCTTATTTTATCGAGATTTCACCGAAAAAAGCAAGAAAAACGAATAATGTTAGCGATATTTCAATTTGTTTCCTCTTTTTTTCTCTTAATTTTCCTTATTTTATCGAGATTTGACCGAAAAAAGCAAGAAAAACGAATAATTTTAGCGAAATTTCAATTTTTTTCCTCTTTTTTCCCTTAATTTTCCTTATTTTATCGAGATTTTACCGAAAAAAGCAAGAAAAACGAATAATTTTAGCGAAATTTCAATTTTTTTCCTCTTTTTTTCCCTTAATTTTCCTTATTTTATCGAAATTTCACCGAAAAAAGCAAGAAAAACCTATATTTTTTGCGAAATTTCAATTTTTTTCCTCTTTTTTTCCTTCATTCTCCTCATTTAACGAGATTTGATCGAGAAAAGCAAGAAAAATGAATAATTTTATCGAAATATCAATTTTTATCCTCTTTTTTTCCATTAATTTTCCTTATTTTATCGAGATATCACCGAAAAAAGCAAGAAAAACGAATAATTTTAGCGAAATTTAAATTTTTTTCCTCTTTTTTTTCCCATAATTTTCCTTATTTTATCGAGATCTGACCGAAAAAAGCAAGAAAAACGAATAATTTTAGCGAAATTTCAATTTTTTTCCTCTTTTTTTCCTTCATTCTCCTCATTTAACGAGATTTGATCGAGAAAAGCAAGAAAAATGAATAATTTTATCGAAATATCAATTTTTATCCTCTTTTTTTCCCTTAATTTTCCTTATTTAATTGAGATATCACCGAAAAAAGCAAGTTAAACGAATAATTTTAGCGAAATTTCAATTTTTTTCCTCTTTTTTTCCCATAATTTTCCTTATTTTATCGAGATCTGACCGAAAAAAGCAAGAAAAACGAATAATGTTTGCGATATTTCAATTTGTTTCCTCTTTTTCTCTCTTAATTTTCCTTATTTTATCGAGATTTGACCGAAAAAAGCAAGAAAAACGAATAATTTTAGCGAAATTTCAATTTTTTTCCTCTTTTTTTCCCTTAATTTTCCTTACTTTATCGAGATTTGACCGCAAAAAGCAAGAAAAACGAATAATTTTAACGAAATTTCAATTTTTTTCCTCTTTTTTTCCCTTAATTTTCTTTATTTTATCGAGATTTGACCGAAAAAAGCAAGAAAAACGAATAATTTTATCGAAATATCAATGTTTATCCTCTTTTTTTTTCCTTAAATTTCCTTATTTTATTTAGATCTGACCGAAAAAAGCATGAAAAACGAATAATTATAGCGAAATTTCAATTTTCTTCCTCTTTTTTCCCTTAATTTTCCTTATTTTATCGAGATTTGACCGAAAAAAGCAAGAAAAATGAATAATTTAGCGAAATTTCAATTTTTTTCCTCTTTTTTTCTCTTTATTTTCCTTATTTTATCGAGATTTGACCGAAAAAAGCAAGAAAAACGAATAATTTTAGCGAAATCGCAATTTTTTTCTTCTTTTTTTTCCCTTTATTTTCCTTATTTTATCGAGATTTGACCGAAAAAAAAGAAAAACGAATAATTTTAGCGAAATTTCAATTTTCTACATCTTTTTTTCCCTTAATTTTCCTTATTTTATCGAGATTTGACCGAAAAAAGCAAGAAAAACTAATAATATTAGCGAAAATTCAATTTTTTTCCTCTTTTATTCCTTCATTCTCCTCATTTAACGAGATTTGACCGAAAAAAGCAAGTAAAACGAATAATTTTCGCGGAATATCAATTTTATCCTCTTTTTTCCCTTAATTTTCCTTATTTTATCGAGATTTGACCGAAAAAAGCAAGAAAAACGAATAATTTTAGCGAAATTTCAATTTTTTTCCTCTTTTTTTTCCCATAATTTTCCTTATTTTATCGAGATCTGACCGAAAAAAGCAAGAAAAACGAATAATTTTAGCGAAATTTCAATTTTTCTCCTTTTTTTTCCCTTAATTTTCCTAATTTTATCGAGATTTGACCGAAAAATGCAAGAAAAACGAATAATTTTAGCGAAATATCAATTTTTATCCTCTTTTTTCCCTTAATTTTCCTTATTTTATCGAGATTTGACCGAAAAAAGCAAGAAAAACGAATAGTTTTAGCGAAATTTCAATTTTTTTCCTCTTTCTATCTCTTAATTTTCCTTATTTTATCGAGATTTGACCGAAAAAAGCAAGAAAAACGAAAAATTTTAGCGAAATTTCAATTTTTTTCCTCTTTTTTTCCCATAATTTTCCTTATTTTATCGAGATTTGACCGAAAAAAGCAAGAAAAACCTATATTTTTCGCGAAATTTCAATTTTTTTCCTCTTTTTTTCCTTCATTCTCCTCATTTAACGAGATTTGATCGAGAAAAGCAAGAATAATGAATAATTTTATCGAAATATCAATTTTTATCCTCTTTTTTTCCCTTAATTTTCCTTATTTTATCAAGATATCACCGAAAAAAGCAAGAAAAACGAATAATTTTATCGAAATATCAATGTTTATCCCCTTTTTTTTCCTTAATTTTCCTTATTTTATCGAGATTTGACCGAAAAAAGCAAGAAAAACGAATAATTTTAGCGAAATTTCAATTTTTTTCCTCTTTTTTACCCTTAATTTTCCTTATTTTATCGAGATTTGACCGAAAAAAGCAAGAAAAACGAATAATTTTAGCGAAATTTCTATTTTTTTCCACTTTTTTCCCTTAATTTTCCTTATTTTATCGAGATTTGACCGAAAAAAGCAAGAAAAACGAATAATTTTAGCGAAATTTCTATTTTTTTCCTCTTTTTTTCCCTTAATTTTCCTTATTTTATCGAGATTTGAGCGAAAAAAGCAAGAAAAACGAATAATTTGAGCGAAATTTCAATTTTTTTCCTCTTTTTTACCCTTAATTTTCCTGATTTTATCGAGATTTGACCGAAAAAAGCAAGAAAAACGAATAATTTTAGCGAAATATCAATTTTTATCCTCTTTTTTCCCTTAATTTTCCTTATTTTATCGAGATTTGACCGAAAAAAGCAAGAAAAACGAATAATTTTAGCGAAATTTCATTTTTTTTCCTCTTTCTTTCTCTTAATTTTCCTTATTTTATCGAGATTTGACCGAAAAAAGCAAGAAAAACGAATAATTTTAGCGAAATTTCAATTTTTTTCCTCTTTTTTTCCCATAATTTTCCTTATTTTATCGAGATTTGACCGAAAAAAGCAAGAAAAACCTATATTTTTCGCGAAATTTCAATTTTTTTCCTCTTTTTTTCCTTCATTCTCCTCATTTAACGAGATTTGATCGAGAAAAGCAAGAATAATGAATAATTTTATCGAAATATCAATTTTTATCCTCTTTTTTTCCCTTAATTTTCCTTATTTTATCGAGATATCACCGAAAAAAGCAAGAAAAACGAATAATTTTATCGAAATATCAATGTTTATCCCCTTTTTTTTTCCTTAATTTTCCTTATTTTATCGAGATTTGACCGAAAAAAGCAAGAAAAACGAATAATTTTAGCGGAAATTCTATTTTTTTCCTCTTTTTTCCCTTAATTTTCCTTATTTTATCGAGATTTGACCGAAAAAAGCAAGAAAAACGAATAATTTTAGCGAAATTTCAATTTTTTTCCTCTTTTTTACCCTTAATTTTCCTTATTTTATCGAGATTTGACCGAAAAAAGCAAGAAAAACGAATAATTTTAGCGAAATTTCTATTTTTTTCCACTTTTTTCCCTTAATTTTCCTTATTTTATCGAGATTTGACCGAAAAAAGCAAGAAAAACGAATAATTTTAGCGAAATTTCTATTTTTTTCCTCTTTTTTTCCCTTAATTTTCCTTATTTTATCGAGATATGAGCGAAAAAAGCAAGAAAAACGAATAATTTGAGCAAAATTTCAATTTTTTTCCTCTTTTTTTCCCTTAATTTTCCTTATTTTATCGAGATATCACCGAAAAAAGCAAGAAAAACCTATATTTTTCGCGAAATTTCAATTTTTTTCCTCTTTTTTTCCTTCATTCTCCTCATTTAACGAGATTTGATCGAGAAAAGCAAGAGAAATGAATAATTTTATCGAAATATCAATTTTTATCCTCTTTTTTTCCCTTAATTTTCCTTATTTTATCGAGATATCACCGAAAAAAGCAAGAAAAACGAATAATTTTAGCGAAATTTCAATTTTTTTCCTCTTTTTTTTCCCAAAATTTTCCTTATTTTAACGAGATCTGACCGAAAAAAGCAAGAAAAACGTATAATGTTTGCGATATTTCAATTTGTTTCCTCTTTTTTTCTCTTAATTTTCCTTATTTTATCGAGATTTGACCGAAAAAAGCAAGAAAAACGAATAATTTTAGCGAAATTTCAATTTTTTTCCTCTTTTTTTCCCTTAATTTTCCTTATTTTATCGAGATTTGACCGAAAAAAGCAAGAAAAACCTATATTTTTCGCGAAATTTCAATTTTTTTCCTCTTTTTTTCCTTCATTCTCCTCATTTAACGAGATTTGATCGAGAAAAGCAACAAAAATGAATAATTTTATCGAAATATCAATTTTTATCCTCTTTTTTTCCCTTAATTTTCCTTATTTTATCGAGATATCACCGAAAAAAGCAAGAAAAACGAATAATTTTAGCGAAATTTCAATTTTTTTCCTCTTTTTTTCCCTTTATTTTCCTTATTTTATCGAGATTTGACCGAAAAAAGCAAGAAAAACGAATAATTTTAGCGAAATCGCAATTTTTTTCTTCTTTTTTTTCCCTTTATTTTCCTTATTTTATCGAGATTTGACCGAAAAAAGCAAGAAAAACGAATAATATTAGCGAAATTTCAATTTTTTTTCTCTTTTTTTCTCTTAATTTTCCTTATTTTATCGAGATTTGACGGAAAAAAACAAGAAAAACGAATAATTTTAGCGAAATTTCAATTTTTTTCCTCTTTTTTCCCTTAATTTTCCTTATTTTATCGAGATTTTACCGAAAAATCAAGAAAAACGAATAATTTTAGCGAAATTTCAATTTTTTTTCTCTTTTTTTCCCTTAATTTTCCTTATTTTATCGAGATTTGACCGAAAAAAGCAAGAAAAATGAATAATTTTAGCGAAATTTCAATTTTTTTCCTCTTTTTTTCTCTTTATTTTCCTTATTTTATCGAGATTTGACCGAAAAAAGCAAGAAAAACGAATAATTTAAGCGAAATCGCAATTTTTTCTTCTTTTTTTTCCCTTTATTTTCCTTATTTTATCGAGATTTGACCGAAAAAAAAGAAAAACGAATAATTTTAGCGAAATTTCAATTTTCTACATCTTTTTTTCCCTTAATTTTCCTTATTTTATCGAGATTTGACCGAAAAAAGCAAGAAAAACGAATAATATTAGCGAAATTTCAATTTTTTTCCTCTTTTATTCCTTCATTCTCCTCATTTAACGAGATTTGACCGAAAAAAAAGCAAGTAAAACGAAAAATTTTCGCGGAATATCAATTTTATCCTCTTTTTTCCCTTAATTTTCCTTATTTTATCGAGATTTCACCGAAAAAAGCAAGAAAAACGAATAATGTTAGCGATATTTCAATTTGTTTCCTCTTTTTTTCTCTTAATTTTCCTTATTTTATCGAGATTTGACCGAAAAAAGCAAGAAAAACGAATAATTTTAGCGAAATTTCAATTTTTTTCCTCTTTTTTCCCTTAATTTTCCTTATTTTATCGAGATTTTACCGAAAAAAGCAAGAAAAACGAATAATTTTAGCGAAATTTCAATTTTTTTCCTCTTTTTTTCCCTTAATTTTCCTTATTTTATCGAAATTTCACCGAAAAAAGCAAGAAAAACCTATATTTTTTGCGAAATTTCAATTTTTTTCCTCTTTTTTCCTTCATTCTCCTCATTTAACGAGATTTGATCGAGAAAAGCAAGAAAAATGAATAATTTTATCGAAATATCAATTTTTATCCTCTTTTTTTCCATTAATTTTCCTTATTTTATCGAGATATCACCGAAAAAAGCAAGAAAAACGAATAATTTTAGCGAAATTTAAATTTTTTTCCTCTTTTTTTTCCCATAATTTTCCTTATTTTATCGAGATCTGACCGAAAAAAGCAAGAAAAACGGATAATTTTAGCGAAATTTCAATTTTTTTCCTCTTTTTTTCCTTCATTCTCCTCATTTAACGAGATTTGATCGAGAAAAGCAAGAAAAATGAATAATTTTATCGAAATATCAATTTTTATCCTCTTTTTTTCCCTTAATTTTCCTTATTTAATTGAGATATCACCGAAAAAAGCAAGTTAAACGAATAATTTTAGCGAAATTTCAATTTTTTTCCTCTTTTTTTCCCATAATTTTCCTTATTTTATCGAGATCTGACCGAAAAAAGCAAGAAAAACGAATAATGTTAGCGATATTTCAATTTGTTTCCTCTTTTTCTCTCTTAATTTTCCTTATTTTATCGAGATTTGACCGAAAAAAGCAAGAAAAACGAATAATTTTAGCGAAATTTCAATTTTTTTCCTCTTTTTTTCCCTTAATTTTCCTTACTTTATCGAGATTTGACACAAAAAGCAAGAAAAACGAATAATTTTAGCGAAATTTCAATTTTTTTCCTCTTTTTTTCCCTTAATTTTCTTTATTTTATCGAGATTTGACCGAAAAAAGCAAGAAAAACGAATAATTTTATCGAAATATCAATGTTTATCCTCTTTTTTTTTCCTTAAATTTCCTTATTTTATCTAGATCTGACCGAAAAAAGCAAGAAAAACGAATAATTTTAGCGAAATATCATTTTTTATCCTCTTTTTTCCCTTAATTTTCCTTATTTTATCGAGATTGGACCGAAAAAAGCAAGAAAAACGAATAATTTTAGCGGAATTTTAATTTTTTTCCTTTTTTTTTCTCTTAATTTTCCTTATTTTATCGAGATTTGACCGAAAAAAGCATGAAAAACGAATAATTATAGCGAAATTTCAATTTTTTTCCTCTTTTTTCCCTTAATTTTCCTTATTTTATCGAGATTTGACCGAAAAAAGCAAGAAAAATGAATAATTTAGCGAAATTTCAATTTTTTTCCTCTTTTTTTCTCTTTATTTTCCTTATTTTATCGAGATTTGACCGAAAAAAGCAAGAAAAACGAATAATTTTAGCGAAATCGCAATTTTTTTCTTCTTTTTTTTCCCTTTATTTTCCTTATTTTATCGAGATTTGACCGAAAAAAAAGAAAAACGAATAATTTTAGCGAAATTTCAATTTTCTACATCTTTTTTTCCCTTAATTTTCCTTATTTTATCGAGATTTGACCGAAAAAAGCAAGAAAAACTAATAATATTAGCGAAAATTCAATTTTTTTCCTCTTTTATTCCTTCATTCTCCTCATTTAACGAGATTTGACCGAAAAAAGCAAGTAAAACGAATAATTTTCGCGGAATATCAATTTTATCCTCTTTTTTCCCTTAATTTTCCTTATTTTATCGAGATTTCACCGAAAAAAGCAAGAAAAACGAATAATGTTAGCGATATTTCAATTTGTTTCCTCTTTTTTTCTCTTAATTTTCCTTATTTTATCGAGATTTGACCGAAAAAAGCAAGAAAAACGAATAATTTTAGCGAAATTTCAATTTTTTTCCTCTTTTTTCCCTTAATTTTCCTTATTTTATCGAGATTTTACCGAAAAAAGCAGGAAAAACGAATAATTTTAGCGAAATTTCAATTTTTTTCCTCTTTTTTTCCCTTAATTTTCCTTATTTTATCGAGATTTGACCGAAAAAAGCAAGAAAAACCTATATTTTTCGCGAAATTTCAATTTTTTTCCTCTTTTTTTCCTTCATTCTCCTCATTTAACGAGATTTGATCGAGAAAAGCAAGAAAAATGAATAATTTTATCGAAATATCAATTTTTATCCTCTTTTTTTCCCTTAATTTTCCTTATTTTATCGAGATATCACCGAAAAAAGCAAGAAAAACAAATAATTTTAGCGAAATTTCAATTTTTTTCCTCTTTTTTTTCCCATAATTTTCCTTATTTTATCGAGATCTGACCGAAAAAAGCAAGAAAAACGAATAATTTTAGCGAAATTTCAATTTTTTTCCTCTTTTTTTCCTTCATTCACCTAATTTAACGAGATTTGACCGAAAAAAGCAAGAAAAACGAATAATTTTAGCGAAATTTCAATTTTTCTCCTTTTTTTTCCCTTAATTTTCCTAATTTTATCGAGATTTGACCGAAAAAAGCAAGAAAAACGAATAATTTTAGCGAAATATCAATTTTTATCCTCTTTTTTCCCTTAATTTTCCTTATTTTATCGAGATTTGACCGAAAAAAGCAAGAAAAACGAATAATTATAGCGAAATTTCAATTTTTTTCCTCTTTCTATCTCTTAATTTTCCTTATTTAATCGAGATTTGACCGAAAAAAAGCAAGAAAAACGAATAATTTTAGCGAAATTTCAATTTTTTTCCTCTTTTTTTCCCATAATTTTCCTTATTTTATCGAGATTTGACCGAAAAAAGCAAGAAAAACCTATATTTTTCGCGAAATTTCAATTTTTTTCCTCTTTTTTTCCTTCATTCTCCTCATTTAACGAGATTTGATCGAGAAAAGCAAGAATAATGAATAATTTTATCGAAATATCAATTTTTATCCTCTTTTTTTCCCTTAATTTTCCTTATTTTATCGAGATATCACCGATAAAAGCAAGAAAAACGAATAATTTTATCGAAATATCAATGTTTATCCCCTTTTTTTTTCCTTAATTTTCCTTATTTTATCGAGATTTGACCGAAAAAAGCAAGAAAAACGAATAATTTTAGTGAAAATTCTATTTTTTTCCACTTTTTTCCCTTAATTTTCCTTATTTTATCGAGATTTGACCGAAAAAAGCAAGAAAAACGAATAATTTTAGCGAAATTTCTATTTTTTTCCTCTTTTTTTCCCTTAATTTTCCTTATTTTATCGAGATTTGAGCGAAAAAAGCAAGAAAAACGAATAATTTGAGCGAAATTTCAATTTTTTTCCTCTTTTTTACCCTTAATTTTCCTGATTTTATCGAGATTTGACCGAAAAAAGCAAGAAAAACGAATAATTTTAGCGAAATATCAATTTTTATCCTCTTTTTTCCCTTAATTTTCCTTATTTTATCGAGATTTGACCGAAAAAAGCAAGAAAAACGAATAATTTTAGCGAAATTTCAATTTTTTTCCTCTTTCTTTCTCTTAATTTTCCTTATTTTATCGAGATTTGACCGAAAAAAGCAAGAAAAACGAATAATTTTAGCGAAATTTCAATTTTTTTCCTCTTTTTTTCCCATAATTTTCCTTATTTTATCGAGATTTGACCGAAAAAAGCAAGAAAAACCTATATTTTTCGCGAAATTTCAATTTTTTTCCTCTTTTTTTCCTTCATTCTCCTCATTTAACGAGATTTGATCGAGAAAAGCAAGAATAATGAATAATTTTATCGAAATATCAATTTTTATCCTCTTTTTTTCCCTTAATTTTCCTTATTTTATCGAGATATCACCGAAAAAAGCAAGAAAAACGAATAATTTTACCGAAATATCAATGTTTATCCCCTTTTTTTTTCCTTAATTTTCCTTATTTTATCGAGATTTGACCGAAAAAAGCAAGAAAAACGAATAATTTTAGCGAAATTTCAATTTTTTTCCTCTTTTTTACCCTTAATTTTCCTTATTTTATCGAGATTTGACCGAAAAAAGCAAGAAAAACGAATAATTTTAGCGAAATTTCTATTTTTTTCCACTTTTTTCCCTTAATTTTCCTTATTTTATCGAGATTTGACCGACAAAAGCAAGAAAAACGAATAATTTTAGCGAAATTTCTATTTTTTTCCTCTTTTTTTCCCTTAATTTTCCTTATTTTATCGAGATTTGAGCGAAAAAAGCAAGAAAAACGAATAATTTGAGCGAAATTTCAATTTTTTTCCTCTTTTTTACCCTTAATTTTCCTGATTTTATCGAGATTTGACCGAAAAAAGCAAGAAAAAAGAATAATTTTAGCAAATATCAATTTTTATCCTCTTTTTTTCCCTTAATTTTCCTTATTTTATCGAGATTTGACCGAAAAAAGAAAGAAAAAACGAATAATTTTAGCGAAATTTCAATTTTTTTCCTCTTTTTTACCCTTAATTTTCCTTATTTTATCGAGATTTGACCAAAAAAAGCAAGAAAAACGAATAATTTTAGCGAAATTTCTATTTTTTTCCTCTTTTTTCCCTTAATTTTCCTTATTTTATCGAGATTTGACCGAAAAAAGCTAGAAAAACGAATAATTTTAGTGAAATTTCAATTTTTTTCCTCTTTTTTTCCCTTAGTTTTCCTTATTTTATCGAGGTTTGTCCGAAAAAAGCAAGAAAAACGAATAATTTTAGCGAAATATCAATTTAAATCCTCTTTTATTCCCTTAATTTTCCTTATTTTATCGAGATTTGACCGAAAAAAGCAAGAAAAACGAATAATTTTAGCGTAATATCAATTTTTATCATCTTTTTTTCCCTTAATTTTCCTTATCTTATCGATATTTGACCGAAAAAAGCAAGAAAAACGAATAATTTTAGCGAAATATCAATTTTTATCCTCGTTTTTTCCCTTAATTTTCCTCATTTTATCGAGATTTGACCGAAAAAAGCAAGAAAAACGAATAATTTTAGCGAAATTTCAATTTTTTTCCTCTTTTTTTCCCTTAATTTTCCTTATTTTATCGAGGTTTGTCCGAAAAAAGCAAGAAAAACGAATAATTTTAGTGAAATATCAATTTTTATCCTCTTTTATTCCCTTAATTTTCCTTATTTTATCGAGATTTGACCGAAAAAAGCAAGAAAAACGAATAATTTTAGCGAAATTTCAATTTTTTTCCTCTTTTTTTCCCTTAATTTTCCTTATTTTATCGAGATTTGACCGAAAAAAGCAAGAAAAACGAATAATTTTAGCGAAATTTCAATTTTTTTAGTCTTTTTTCCCCTTAATTTTCCACATTTTATCGAGATTTGACCGAAAAAAGCAAGAAAAACGAATAATTTTAGCTAAATATCAATTTTTATCATCTTTTTTCCCTTGATTTTCCTTATTTTATCGATATTTGACCGAAAAAAGCAAGAAAAACGAATAATTTTAGCGAAATATCAATTTTAATCCTCGTTTTTTCCCTTAATTTTCCTCATTTTATCGAGATTTGACCGAAAAAAGCAAGAAAAACGAATAATTTTAGCGAAATTTCAATTTTTTTCCTCTTTTTAACCCTTAATTTTCCTTATTTTATCGAGATTTGACCGAAAAAAGCAAGAAAAACGAATAATTTTAGCAAAATTTCTATTTTTTTCCTCTTTTTTACCTTAATTTTCCTTATTTTATCGAGATTTGACCGAAAAAAGCAAGAAAAACGAATAATTTTAGCGAAATATCAATTTTTATCCTCTTTTTTTCCCTTAATTTTCCTTATTTTATCGAGATTTGACCGAAAAAAGCAAGAAAAACGAACAATTTTAGCGAAATTTCAATTTTTTTCCTCTTTTTTACCCTTAATTTTCCTTATTTTATCGAGATTTGACCGAAAAAAGTAAGAAAAACGAATCATTTTAGCAAAATATCAATTTTTATCCTCTTTTTTCCCATATTTTATTGAGATTTGACCGAAAAAAGCTAGAAAAACGAATAATTTTAGCGAAATTTCAATTTTTTTCCTCTTTTTTTCCCCATTAATTTTCCTTATTTTATCGAGGTTTGTCCGAAAAAAGCAAGAAATACGAATAATTTTAACGTAATTTCAATTTTTTTAGTCTTTTTTTCCAATAATTTTCCTTATTTTATCGAGATTTGACATAAAAAAGCAAGAAAAACGAATAATTTTAGCGAAATTTCAATTTTTTTCCTCTTTTTTCCCTTAATTTTCCTTATTTTATCGAGATTTGTCCGAAAAAAGCAAGAAAAACGAATAATTTTAGCGAAATATCAATTTTTATCCTCTTTTATTCCCTTAATTTTCCTTATTTTATCGAGATTTGACCGAAAAAAGCAAGAAAAACGAATAATTTTAGCGAAATTTCAATTTTTTTCTTCTTTTTTTCCCTTAATTTTCCTTATTTTATCGAGATTTGACCGAAAAAAGCAAGAAAAACGAATAATTTTTGCGAAATTTCAATTTTTTTCCTCTTTTTTACCCTTAATTATCCTTATTTTATCGAGATTTGACCGAAAAAAGTAAGAAAAACGAATAATTTTAGCAAAATATCAATTTTTATCCTCTTTTTTCCCTTAATTTTCCTTATTTTATCGAGATTTGACCGAAAAAAGCTAGAAAAACGAATAATTTTAGCGAAATTTCAATTTTTTTCCTCTTTTTTTCCCCATTAATTTTCCTTATTTTATCGAGGTTTGTCCGAAAAAAGCAAGAAAAACGAATAATTTTAGCGAAATATCAATTTTTATCCTCTTTTATTCCCTTAATTTTCCTTATTTTATCGAGATTTGACATAAAAAAGCAAGAAAAACGAATAATTTTAGCGAAATTACAATTTTTTTCCTCTTTTTTCCCTTAATTTCCTTATTTTATCAAGATTTGACCGAAAAAAGCTAGAAAAACGAATAATTTTAGCGAAATTTCAATTTTTTTCCTCTTTTTTTCCCTTAATTTTCCTTATTTTATCGAGGTTTGTCCGAAAAAAGCAAGAAAAACGAATAATTTTAGCGAAATATCAATTTTTATCCTCTTTTATTCCCTTAATTTTCCTTATTTTATCGAGATTTGACCGAAAAAAGCAAGAAAAACGAATGATTTTAGCGAAATTTCAATTTTTTTCCTCTTGTTTTCCCTTAATTTTCCTTATTTTATCGAGATTTGACCGAAAAAAGCAAGAAAAACGAATAATGTTAGCGAAATTTCAATTTTTTTAGTCTTTTTTTCCCTTAATTTTCCACATTTTATCGAGATTTGACCGAAAAAAGCAAGAAGAACGAGTAATTTTAGCTAAATATCAATTTTTATCATCTTTTTTCCCTTGATTTTCCTTATTTTATCGATATTTGACCGAAAAAAGCAAGAAACACGAATAATTTTAGCGAAATATCAATTTTTATCCTCGTTTTTTCCCTTAATTTTCCTCATTTTATCGAGATTTGACCGAAAAAAGCAAGAAAAACGAATAATTTTAGCGAAATTTCCATTTTTTTCCTCTTTTTTACCCTTAATTTTCCTTATTTTATCGAGATTTTACCGAAAAAAGTAAGAAAAACGAATAATTTTAGCAAATTATCAATTTTTATCCTCTTTTTTCCCTTAATTTTCCTTATTTTATTGAGATTTGACCGAAAAAAGCTAGAAAAACGAATAATTTTAGCGAAATTTCAATTTTTTTCCTCTTTTTTTCCCCATTAATTTTCCTTATTTTATCGAGGTTTGTCCGAAAAAAGCAAGAAAAACGAATAATTTTAGCGAAATTTCAATTTTTTTCCTCTTTTTTCCCTTAATTTTCTTTATTTTATCGAGATTTGTCCGAAAAAAGCAAGAAAAACGAATAATTTTAGCGAAATATCAATTTTTATCCTCTTTTAATCCCTTCATTTTCCTTATTTTATCGAGATTTGACCGAAAAAAGCAAGAAAAACGAATAATTTTAGCGAAATTTCAATTTTTTTCCTCTTTTTTTCCCTTAATTTTCCTTATTTTATCGAGATTTGACCGAAAAAAGCAAGAAAAACCTATATTTTTTGCGAAATTTCAATTTTTTTCCTCTTTTTTTCCTTCATTCTCCTCATATAACGAGATTTGACCGAAAAAAGCAAGAAAAACGAATAATTTTATCGAAATATCAATGTTTATCCTCTTTTTTTTTCCTTAATTTTCCTTATTTTATCGAGATTTGACCGAAAAAAGCTAGAAAAACGAATAATTTTAGCGAAATTTCAATTTTTTTCCTCTTTTTTTCCCTTAATTTTCCTTATTTTATAGAGGTTTGTCCGAAAAAAGCAAGAAAAACGAATAATTTTAGCGAAATATCAATTTTTATCCTCTTTTATTCCCTTAATTTTCCTTATTTTATCGAGATTTGACCGAAAAAAGCAAGAAAAACGAATAATTTTAGCGAAATTTCAATTTTTTTCCTCTTTTTTACCCTTAATTTTCCTTATTTTATCGAGATTTTACCGAAAAAAGCAAGAAAAACGAATAATTTTAGCGAAATTTCAATTTTTTTCCTCTTTTTTTTATTAATTTTCCTTATTTTATCGTGATTTGACCGAAAAAAGCAAGAAAAACGAATAATTTTAGCGAAATTTCAATTTTTTTCCTCTTTTTTTCCCTTAATTTTCCTTATTTTATCGAGATTTGACCGAAAAAAGCAAGAAAAACGAATAATTTTAGCGAAATTTCAATTTTTTTAGTCTTTTTTTCCCTTAATTTTCCACATTTTATCGAGATTTGACCGAAAAAAGCAAGAAAAACGAATAATTTTAGCTAAATATCAATTTTTATCATCTTTTTTCCCTTGATTTTCCTTATTTTATCGATATTTGACCGAAAAAAGCAAGAAAAACGAATAATTTTAGCGAAATATCAATTTTAATCCTCGTTTTTTCCCTTAATTTTCCTCATTTTATCGAGATTTGACCGAAAAAAGCAAGAAAAACGAATAATTTTAGCGAAATTTCAATTTTTTTCCTCTTTTTAACCCTTAATTTTCCTTATTTTATCGAGATTTGACCGAAAAAAGCAAGAAAAACGAATAATTTTAGCAAAATTTCTATTTTTTTCCTCTTTTTTACCTTAATTTTCCTTATTTTATCGAGATTTGACCGAAAAAAGCAAGAAAAACGAATAATTTTAGCGAAATATCAATTTTTATCCTCTTTTTTTCCCTTAATTTTCCTTATTTTATCGAGATTTGACCGAAAAAAGCAAGAAAAACGAACAATTTTAGCGAAATTTCAATTTTTTTCCTCTTTTTTACCCTTAATTTTCCTTATTTTATCGAGATTTGACCGAAAAAAGTAAGAAAAACGAATCATTTTAGCAAAATATCAATTTTTATCCTCTTTTTTCCCATATTTTATTGAGATTTGACCGAAAAAAGCTAGAAAAACGAATAATTTTAGCGAAATTTCAATTTTTTTCCTCTTTTTTTCCCCATTAATTTTCCTTATTTTATCGAGGTTTGTCCGAAAAAAGCAAGAAATACGAATAATTTTAACGTAATTTCAATTTTTTTAGTCTTTTTTTCCAATAATTTTCCTTATTTTATCGAGATTTGACATAAAAAAGCAAGAAAAACGAATAATTTTAGCGAAATTTCAATTTTTTTCCTCTTTTTTCCCTTAATTTTCCTTATTTTATCGAGATTTGTCCGAAAAAAGCAAGAAAAACGAATAATTTTAGCGAAATATCAATTTTTATCCTCTTTTATTCCCTTAATTTTCTTTATTTTATCGAGATTTGACCGAAAAAAGCAAGAAAAACGAATAATTTTAGCGAAATTTCAATTTTTTTCTTCTTTTTTTCCCTTAATTTTCCTTATTTTATCGAGATTTGACCGAAAAAAGCAAGAAAAACGAATAATTTTTGCGAAATTTCAATTTTTTTCCTCTTTTTTACCCTTAATTATCCTTATTTTATCGAGATTTGACCGAAAAAAGTAAGAAAAACGAATAATTTTAGCAAAATATCAATTTTTATCCTCTTTTTTCCCTTAATTTTCCTTATTTTATCGAGATTTGACCGAAAAAAGCTAGAAAAAACGAATAATTTTAGCGAAATTTCAATTTTTTTCCTCTTTTTTTCCCCATTAATTTTCCTTATTTTATCGAGGTTTGTCCGAAAAAAGCAAGAAAAACGAATAATTTTAGCGAAATATCAATTTTTATCCTCTTTTATTCCCTTAATTTTCCTTATTTTATCGAGATTTGACATAAAAAAGCAAGAAAAACGAATAATTTTAGCGAAATTACAATTTTTTTCCTCTTTTTTCCCTTAATTTCCTTATTTTATCAAGATTTGACCGAAAAAAGCTAGAATACGAATAATTTTAGCGAAATTTCAATTTTTTTCCTCTTTTTTTCCCTTAATTTTCCTTATTTTATCGAGGTTTGTCCGAAAAAAGCAAGAAAAACGAATAATTTTAGCGAAATATCAATTTTTATCCTCTTTTATTCCCTTAATTTTCCTTATTTTATCGAGATTTGACCGAAAAAAGCAAGAAAAACGAATAATTTTAGCGAAATTTCAATTTTTTTCCTCTTGTTTTCCCTTAATTTTCCTTATTTTATCGAGATTTGACCGAAAAAAGCAAGAAAAACGAATAATGTTAGCGAAATTTCAATTTTTTTAGTCTTTTTTTCCCTTAATTTTCCACATTTTATCGAGATTTGACCGAAAAAAGCAAGAAGAACGAGTAATTTTAGCTAAATATCAATTTTTATCATCTTTTTTCCCTTGATTTTCCTTATTTTATCGATATTTGACCGAAAAAAGCAAGAAACACGAATAATTTTAGCGAAATATCAATTTTTATCCTCGTTTTTTCCCTTAATTTTCCTCATTTTATCGAGATTTGACCGAAAAAAGCAAGAAAAACGAATAATTTTAGCGAAATTTCCATTTTTTTCCTCTTTTTTACCCTTAATTTTCCTTATTTTATCGAGATTTTACCGAAAAAAGCAAGAAAAACGAATAATTTTAGCGAAATTTCAATTTTTTTCCTCTTTTTTTTATTAATTTTCCTTATTTTATCGAGATTTGACCGAAAAAAGCAAGAAAAACGAATAATTTTAGCGAAATTTCAATTTTTTTAGTCTTTTTTTCCCTTAATTTTCCACATTTTATCGAGATTTGACCGAAAAAAGCAAGAAAAACGAATAATTTTAGCTAAATATCAATTTTTATCATCTTTTTTCCCTTGATTTTCCTTATTTTATCGATATTTGACCGAAAAAAGCAAGAAAAACGAATAATTTTAGCGAAATTTCAATTTTTTTTCCTCTTTTTTACCCTTAATTTTCCTTATTTTATCGAGATTTGACCGAAAAAAGTAAGAAAAACGAATAATTTTAGCAAATTATCAATTTTTATCCTCTTTTTTCCCTTAATTTTCCTTATTTTATTGAGATTTGACCGAAAAAAGCTAGAAAAACGAATAATTTTAGCGAAATTTCAATTTTTTTCCTCTTTTTTTCCCCATTAATTTTCCTTATTTTATCGAGGTTTGTCCGAAAAAAGCAAGAAAAACGAATAATTTTAGCGAAATTTCAATTTTTTTCCTCTTTTTTCCCTTAATTTTCTTTATTTTATCGAGATTTGTCCGAAAAAAGCAAGAAAAACGAATAATTTTAGCGAAATATCAATTTTTATCCTCTTTTAATCCCTTCATTTTCCTTATTTTATCGAGATTTGACCGAAAAAAGCAAGAAAAACGAATAATTTTAGCGAAATTTCAATTTTTTTCCTCTTTTTTTCCCTTAATTTTCCTTATTTTATCGAGATTTGACCGAAAAAAGCAAGAAAAACCTATATTTTTTGCGAAATTTCAATTTTTTTCCTCTTTTTTTCCTTCATTCTCCTCATATAACGAGATTTGACCGAAAAAAGCAAGAAAAACGAATAATTTTATCGAAATATCAATGTTTATCCTCTTTTTTTTTCCTTAATTTTCCTTATTTTATCGAGATTTGACCGAAAAAAGCTAGAAAAACGAATAATTTTAGCGAAATTTCAATTTTTTTCCTCTTTTTTTCCCTTAATTTTCCTTATTATATAGAGGTTTGTCCGAAAAAAGCAAGAAAAACGAATAATTTTAGCGAAATATCAATTTTTATCCTCTTTTATTCCCTTAATTTTCCTTATTTTATCGAGATTTGACCGAAAAAAGCAAGAAAAACGAATAATTTTAGCGAAATTTCAATTTTTTTCCTCTTTTTTACCCTTAATTTTCCTTATTTTATCGAGATTTTACCGAAAAAAGCAAGAAAAACGAATAATTTTAGCGAAATTTCAATTTTTTTCCTCTTTTTTTTATTAATTTTCCTTATTTTATCGAGATTTGACCGAAAAAAGCTAGAAAAACGAATAATTTTAGCGAAATTTCAATTTTTTTCCTCTTTTTTTCCCTTAATATTCCTTATTTTATCGAGGTTTGTCCGAAAAAAGCAAGAAAAACGAATAATTTTAGCGAAATATCAATTTTTATCCTCGTTTTTTCCCTTAATTTTCCTCATTTTATCGAGATTTGTCCGAAAAAAGCAAGAAAAACGAAAACTTTTAGCGAAATATCAATTTTTTTCCTCTTTTTTACCCTTAATTTTCCTTATTTTATCGAGATTTGACCGAAAAAAGCAAGAAAAACGAATAATTTTAGCGAAATTTCAATTTTTTTCCTCTTTTTTACCCTTAATTTTCCTTATTTTATCGAGATTTGACCGAAAAAAGTATGAAAAACGAATAATTTTAGCAAAATATCAATTTTTATCCTCTTTTTTCCCTTAATTTTCCTTATTTTATCGAGATTTGACCGAAAAAAGCAAGAAAAACGAATAATTTTAGCGAAATTTCAATTTTTTTGCCTCTTTTATTCCCTTAATTTTCCTTATTTTATCGAGGTTTGTCCGAAAAAAGCAAGAAAAACGAATAATATTAGCGAAATTTCAATTTTTTCCTCTTTTTTACCCTTAATTTTCCTTATTTTATCGAGATTTGACCGAAAAAAGCAAGAAAAACGAATAATTTTAGCGAAATATCAATTTTTATCCTCTTTTTTCCCTTAATTTTCCTTATTTTATCGAGATTTTACCGAAAAAAGCAAGAAAAACGAATAATTTTTGCGAAATTTCAATTTTTTTCCTCTTTTTTACCCTTAATTTTTCACATTTTATCGAGATTTGACCGAAAAAAAGCAAGAAGAACGAATAATTTTAGCTAAATATCAATTTTTTTCCTCTTTTTTACCCTTAATTTCCCTCATTTTATCGAGATTTGACCGAAAAAAGCAAGAAAAACGAATAATTTTAGCGAAATATCAATTTTTATCCTCTTTTATTCCCTTAATTTTCCTTATTTTATCGAGATTTGACCGAAATAAGCAAGAAAAACGAATAATCTTAGCGAAATTTCAATCTTTTTCCTCTTTTTTTTATTAATTTTCCTTATTTTATCGAGATTTGACCGAAAAAAGCAAGAAAAACGAATAATTTTAGCGAAATTTCAATTTTTTTCCTCTTTTTTCCCTTAATTTTCCTTATTTTATCGAGGTTTGTCCGAAAAAAGCAAGAAAAACGAATAATTTTAGCGAAATATCAATTTTTATCCTCGTTTTTTCCCTTAATTTTCCTCATTTTATCGAGATTTGTCCGAAAAAAGCAAGAAAAACGAAAAATTTTAGCGAAATATCAATTTTTTTCCTCTTTTTTACCCTTAATTTTCCTCATTTTATCGACATTTGACCGAAAAAAGCAAGAAAAACGAATAATTTTAGCGAAATTTCTATTTTTTTCTCTTTTTTACCCTTAATTTTCCTTATTTTATCGAGATTTGACATAAAAAAGCAAGAAAAACGAATAATTTGAGCGATATTTCAATTTTTTTCCTCTTTTTTCCCTTAATTTTCCTTATTTTATCGAGATTTGACCGAAAAAAGGAAGAAAAACGAATAATTTTAGCGAAATATCAATTTTTATCCTCTTTTTTTCCCTTAATTTTCCTTATTTTATCGAGATTTGACCGAAAAAAGCAAGAAAAACGAATAATTTTAGCGAAATTTCAATTTTTTTAGTCTTTTTTTGCCTTAATTTTCCACATTTTATCGAGATTTGACCGAAAAAAGCAAGAAAAACGAATAATTTTAGCTAAATATCAATTTTTATCATCTTTTTTCCCTTGATTTTCCTTATTTTATCGATATTTGACCGAAAAAAGCAAGAAAAACGAATAATTTTAGCGAAATTTCTATTTTTTTCCTCTTTTTTCCCTTAATTTTCCTCATTTAATCGAGATTTGACCGAAAAAAGCAAGAAAAACGAATAATTTTAGCGATATATCAATTTTTATCCTCTTTTTTTCCCTTAATTTTCCTTATTTTATCGAGATTTGACCGAAAAAAGCAAGAAAAACGAATAATTTTAGCGAAATTTCAATTTTTTTCCTCTTTTTTACCCTTAATTTTCCTAATTTTATCGAGATTTGACCGAAAAAAGTATGAAAAACGAATAATTTTAGCAAAATATCAATTTTTATCCTCTTTTTTCCCTTAATTTTCCTTATTTCATCGAGATTTGACCGAAAAAAGCAAGAAAAACGAATAATTTTAGCGAAATTTCAATTTTTTTGCCTCTTTTATTCCCTTAATTTTCCTTATTTTATCGAGGTTTGTCCGAAAAAAGCAAGAAAAACGAATAATTTTAGCGAAATTTCAATTTTTTCCTCTTTTTTACCCTTAATTTTCCTTATTTTATCGAGATTTGACCGAAAAAAGCAAGAAAAACGAATAATTTTAGCGAAATATCAATTTTTATCCTCTTTTTTCCCTTAATTTTCCTTATTTTATCGAGATTTTACCGAAAAAAGCAAGAAAAACGAATAATTTTTGCGAAATTTCAATTTTTTTCCTCTTTTTTACCCTTAATTTTCCTTATTTTATCGAGATTTGACCGAAAAAAGCAAGAAAAACGAATAATTTTAGCGAAATTTCTATTTTTTTCCTCTTTTTTCCCTTAATTTTCCTTATTTTATCGAGATTTGACCGAAAAAAGCAAGAAAAACGAATAATTTTAGCGAAATTTCTATTTTTTTCCTCTTTTTTTCCCTTAATTTTCCTTATTTTATCGAGATTTGACCGAAACAAGCAAGAATATCGAATAATTTGAGCGAAATTTCAATTTTTTTCCTCTTTTTTACCCTTAATTTTCCTTATTTTATCGAGATTTGACCGAAAAAAGCAAGAAAAACGAATAATTTAAGCGAAATTTCAATTTTTTTCCTCTTTTTTACCCTTAATTTTCCTTATTTTATCGAGATTTGACCGAAAAAAGCAAGAAAAACGAATAATTTTAGCGAAATTTCTATTTTTTTCCTCTTTTTTCCCTTAATTTTCCTTATTTTATCGAGATTTGACCGAAAAAAGCAAGAAAAACGAATAATTTTTGCGAAATTTCAATTTTTTTCCTCTTTTTTCCCTTAATTTTCCTTATTTTATCGAGATTTGACCGAAAAAAGCTAGAAAAACGAATAATTTTAGCGAAATTTCAATTTTTTTCCTCTTTTTTTCCCTTAATATTCCTTATTTTATCGAGGTTTGTCCGAAAAAAGCAATAAAAACGAATAATTTTAGCGAAATATCAATTTTTATCCTCTTTTATTCCCTTAATTTTCCTTATATTATCGAGATTTGACCGAAAAAAGCAAGAAAAACGAATAATTTTAGCGAAATTTCAATTTTTTTCCTCTTTTTTCCCTTAATTTTCCTTATTTTATCGAGGTTTGTCCGAAAAAAGCAAGAAAAACGAATAATTTTAGCGAAATATCAATTTTTATCCTCGTTTTTTCCCTTAATTTTCCTCATTTTATCGAGATTTGTCCGAAAAAAGCAAGAAAAACGAAAAATTTTAGCGAAATATCAATTTTTTTCCTCTTTTTTACCCTTAATTTTCCTCATTTTATCGAGATTTGACCGAAAAAAGCAAGAAAAACGAATAATTTTAGCGAAATTTCTATTTTTTTCCTCTTTTTTACCCTTAATTTTCCTTATTTTATCGAGATTTGACATAAAAAAGCAAGAAAAACGAATAATTTGAGCGAAATTTCTATTTTTTTCCTCTTTTTTCCCTAAATTTTCCTTATTTTATCGAGATTTGACCGAAAAAAGCTAGAAAAACGAATAATTTTAGCGAAATTTCAATTTTTTTCCTCTTTTTTACCCTTAATTTCCCTCATTTTATCGAGATTTGACCGAAAAAAGCAAGAAAAACGAATAATTTTAGCTAAATTTCAATTTTTTTCCTCTTTTTTACCCTTAATTTCCCTTATTTTATCGAGATTTGACCGAAAAAAGCAAGAAAAACGAATAATTTTAGCGAAATTTCTATTTTTTCCCCTTTTTTCCTTTAATTTTCCTTATTTTATCGAGATTTGACCGAAAAAAGCAAGAAAAACGAATAATTTTAGCGAAATATCAATTTTTATCCTCTTTTTTTCCCTTAATTTTCCTTATTTTATCGAGATTTGACCGAAAAAAGGAAAAACGAATAATTTTAGCGAAATTTCAATTTTTTTCCTCTTTTTTACCCTTAATTTTCCTTATTTTATCGAGATTTGACCGAAAAAAGCAAGAAAAACGAATAATTTTAGCGAAATTTCTATTTTTTTCCTCTTTTTTCCCTTAATTTTCCTTATTTTATCGAGATTTGACCGAAAAAAGCTAATAAAACGAATAATTTTAGCGAAATTTCGATTTTTTTCCTCTTTTTTTCCCTTAGTTTTCCTTATTTTATCGAGGTTTGTCCGAAAAAAGCAAGAAAAACGAATAATTTTAGCGAAATATCAATTTTAATCCTCTTTTATTCCCTTAATTTTCCTTATTTTATCGAGATTTGACTGAAAAAAGCAAGAAAAACGAATAATTTTAGCGAAATATCAATTTTTATCCTCTTTTTTTCCCTTAATTTTCCTTATTTTATCGATATTTGACCGAAAAAAGCAAGAAAAACGAATAATTTTAGCGAAATATCAATTTTTATCCTCGTTTTTTCCCTTAATTTTCCTCATTTTATCGAGATTTGACCGAAAAAAGCAAGAAAAAACGAATAATTTTAGCGAAATTTCTATTTTTTTCCTCTTTTTTCCCTTAATTTTCCTTATTTTATCGAGATTTGACCGAAAAAAGCAAGAAAAACGAATAATTTTAGCGAAATATCAACTTTTATCCTCTTTTTTTCCCTTAATTTTCCTTATTTTATCGAGATTTGACCGAAAAAAGCAAGAAAAACGAATAATTTTAGCGAAATTTCAATTTTTTTCCTGTTTTTTACCCTTAATTTTCCTTATTTTATCGAGATTTGATCGAAAAAAGTAAGAAAAACGAATAATTTTAACAAAATATCAATTTTTATCCTCTTTTTTCCCTTAATTTTCCTTATTTTATCGAGATTTGACCGAAAAAAGCTAGAAAAACGAATAATTTTAGCGAAATTTATATTTTTTTCCTCTTTTTTTCCCTTAATTTTCCTTATTTTATCGAGGTTTGTCCGAAAAAAGCAAGAAAAACGAATAATTTTTGCGAAATTTCAAGTTTTTTCCTCTTTTTTTCCCTTAATTTTCCTTATTTTATCGAGGTTTGTCCGAAAAAATTAAGAAAAAAGAATAATTTCAGCGAAATATCAATTTTTATCCTCGTTTTTTCCCTTAATTTTCCTCATTTTATCGAGATTTCACCGAAAAAAGCATGAAAAACGAATAATTTTAGCGAAATTTTAATTTTTTTCCTCTTTTTTACCCTTAATTTTCCTCATTTTATCCAGATTTGACTGAAAAAAGCAAGAAAAACGAATAATTTTAGCGAAATTTCAGTTTTTTTTCCTCTTTTTTACCCTTAATTTTCCTTATTTTATCGAGATTTGACCGAAAAAAGCAAGGAAAACGAATAATTTTAGCGAAATTTCTATTTTTTTCCTCTTTTTTCCCTTAATTTTCCTTATTTTATCGAGATCTGACCGAAAAAAGCAAGAAAAACGAATAATTTTAGCGAAATTTCAATTTTTTTCCTCTTTTTTACCCTTAAATTTCCTTATTTTATCGAGATTTGACCGAAAAAAGCAAGAAAAACGAATAATTTTAGCGAAATATCAATTTTTATCCTCTTTTTTACCCTTAATTTTCCTTATTTTATCGAGATTTGACCGAAAAAAGCAAGAAAAACGAATAATTTTAGCGAAATTTCAATTTTTTTCCTCTTTTTTACCCTTAATTTTCCTTATTTTATCGAGATTTGATCGAAAAAAGCTAGAAAAACGAATAATTTTTGCGAAATATCAATCTTTATCCTCTTTTTTTCCCTTAATTTTCCTTATTTTATCGAGATTTGACCGAAAAATGCAAGAAAAACGAATAATTTTAGCGAAATTTCAATTTTTTTCCTCTTTTTTACCCTTAATTTTCCTTATTTTATCGAGATTTGACCGAAAAAAGCAAGAAAAACGAATAATTTTAGCAAAATTTCTATTTTTTTCCTCTTTTTTCCCTTAATTTTCCTTATTTTATCGAGATTTGACCGAAAAAAGCAAGAAAAACGAATTATTTTAGCGAAATTTCTATTTTTTTCCTCTTTTTTTCCCTTAATTTTCCTTATTTTATCGAGATTTGAGCGAAAAAAGCAAGAAAAACGAATAATTTGAGCGAAATTTCAATTTTTTTCCTCTTTTTTACCCTTAATTTTCCTGATTTTATCGAGATTTGACCGAAAAAAGCAAGAAAAACGAATAATTTTAGCGAAATTTCAATTTTTTTCCTCTTTTTTACACTTAATTTTCCTTATTTTATCGAGATTTGACCGAAAAAAGCAAGAAAAACGAATAATTTTAGCGAAATGTCAATTTTTTTCCTCTTTTTTTCCCTTGATTTTCCTTATTTTATCGAGATTTGACCGAAAAAAGCAAGAAAAACGAATAATTTTAGCGAAATTTCAATTTTTTTAGTCCTTTTTTCCCTTAATTTTCCAGATTTTATCGAGATTTGACCGAAAAAAGCAAGAAAAACGAATAATTTTAGCTAAATATCAATTTTTATCATCTTTTTTCCCTTGATTTTCCTTATTTTATCGATATTTGACCGAAAAAAGCAAGAAAAACGAATAATATTAGCGAAATATCAATTTTTATCCTCGTTGTTTCCCTTAATTTTCCTCATTTTATCGCGATTTGACCGAAAAAAGCAAGAAAAACGAATAATTTTAGCGAAATATCAATTTTTATCCTCTTTTTTTACCCTGAATTTTCCTTATTTTATCGAGATTTGACCGAAAAAAGCAAGAAAAACGAATAATTTTAGCGAAATTTCTATTTTTTTCCTCTTTTTTCCCTTTATTTTCCTTATTTTATTGATATTTGACCGAAAAAAGCAAGAAAAACGAATAATTTTAGCAAAATTTCAATTTTTTTCCTCTTTTTTACCCTTAATTATACTTATTTTATCGAGATTTGACCGAAAAAAGTAAGAAAAACGAATAATTTTAGCAAAATATCAATTTTTATCCTCGTTTTTTCCCTTAATTTTCCTCATTTTATCGAGGTTTGTCCGAAGAAAGCAAGAAAAACGAATAATTTTAGCGAAATATCAATTTTTATCCTCGTTTTTTCCCTTAATTTTCCTCATTTTATCGAGATTTGACCGAAAAAACCAAGAAAAACGAATAATTTTAGCGAAATATCAATTTTTTTCCTCTTTTTTTCCCTTTATTTTCCTTATTTTATCGAGATTTGACCGAAAAAAGCAAGAAAAACGAATAATTTTAGCGAAATTTCAATTTTTTTCCTCTTTTTTACCCTTAATTTTCCTTATTTTATCGAGGTTTGTCCGAAAAAAGCAAGAAAAACGAATAATTTTAGCGAAATTTCAATTTTTTTCCTCTTTTTTTCCCTTAATTTTCCTTATTTTATCGAGGTTTGTCCGAAAAAAGCAAGAAAAACGAATAATTTTAGCGAAATATCAATTTTAATCCTCTTTTATTCCCTTTATTTTCCTTATTTTATCGAGATTTGTCCGAAAAAAGCAAGAAAAACGTATAATTTTAGCGAAATATCAATTTTTATCCTCTTTTTTTCCCTTAATTTTCCTTATTTTATCGATATTTGACCGAAAAAAGCAAGAAAAACGAATAATTTTATCGAAATATCAATTTTTATCCTCGTTTTTTCCCTTAATTTTCCTCATTTTATCGAGATTTGACCGAAAAAAGCAAGAAAAACGAATAATTTTAGCGAAATTTCAATTTTTTTCCTTTTTTTTTCCCTTAATTTTCCTTATTTTATCGAGATTTGACCGAAAAAAGCAAGAAAAACGAATAATTTTAGCGAAATTTCAATTTTTTTCCTCTTTTTTACCCTTAATTTTCCTTATTTTATCGAGGTTTGTCCGAAAAAAGCTAGAAAAACGAATAATTTTAGCGAAATTTCAATTTTTTTCCTCTTTTTTTCCCTTTATTTTCCTTATTTTATCGAGATTTGACCGAAAAAAGCTAGAAAAACGAATAATTTTAGCGAAATTTCAATTTTTTTCCTCTTTTTTTCCCTTAATTTTCCTTATTTTATCGAGGTTTGTCCGAAAAAAGCAAGAAAAACGAATAATTTTAGCGAAATATCAATTTTAATCCTCTTTTATTCCCTTTATTTTCCTTATTTTATCGAGATTTGACTGAAAAAAGCAAGAAAAACGAATAATTTTAGCGAAATATCAATTTTTATCCTCTTTTTTTCCCTTAATTTTCCTTATTTTATCGATATTTGACCGAAAAAAGCAAGAAAAACGAATAATTTTATCGAAATATCAATTTTTATCCTCGTTTTTTCCCTTAATTTTCCTCATTTTATCGAGATTTGACCGAAAAAAGCAAGAAAAACTAATAATTTTAGCGAAATTTCAATTTTTTTCCTCTTTTTTACCCTTAATTTTCCTTATTTTATCGAGATTTGACCGAAAAAAGCAAGAAAAACGAATAATTTTAGCGAAATTTCTATTTTTTTCCTCTTTTTTCCCTTAATTTTCCTTATTTTATCGAGATTTGACCGAAAAAAGCAAGAAAAACGAATAATTTTAGCGAAATTTCAATTTTTTTCCTCTTTTTTACCCTTAATTTTCCTTATTTTATCGAGATTTGACCGAAAAAAGTAAGAAAAACGATACTTACGATACGAGTTTTAACGTAAACACTATTTTGACTTGTGAATTCGCGAGTGGCTCAACAATGCAATTCTCGACCTGTAGCCCCTGGCAACGCTTCGCGATGAGTGTCGTGAATGAATGAAATCGCCAGAAAGCTAATAGTTGCCGAGTGAATCTTTAAACTGCTTCAATTCTGCAGGTCGGTTACCAGGGGCAACGGAATGACACCGTCGAAGACAAGCGGAAGAGCCAAAATTTCGAATTCTGCGAATAAAATATAATAATTCTAATAAATGTGTACGCATAGGTGATTATTGATGGAATGCAGATAAAATTTAAATATAAAAATATATAAATAAATACGTAAACACGTGTTTTCCATTGACAAAAATAATGCTAAACTTCATAATGATTTGAGCGTTATATCGCAAGAATAATATCGCAAACTTTTTCATTAACCATTCGACGTTTTCTTGACGATGCCAAATTTTAAATAAATATATAGTTTGATTTCTATTTCCCAAAGCTTACGAATGGAATTATTTCCATAAAATGTCGTCTCTTCTTCCCAATGCACTTCTCATGAGCCTATCTTTCCCTTATATTCGTTATGAGAGTTCAACAATCACCTTCGTCGTTAGGGAATTGTTTATGCCCACGAAATCACACGAATTTCTTCGTCATATTTGCCTTTTTTCTCTCAATTTCGACTCGAATACGATATTCCACGACCGAAATAAGAATCTTCATTCAATTTCCTTTCTTTTGGTACTAATCTCGATTTCGTACGACCATTATTTCTGATTTAATTCCGCGAAAGAAAAAATGTCTGCAATCGATCAAAAGGAAATTTACGTGCATTTCTTATGCGAGAGACGATCCGAGTCGTTCAGAGTCGAACCAAGGATACTCTGGACTGACAAATATGAATATATGACACTCAATTGGATCTTTAACAACTCCAATTAAATTTATAATCCTACGACGTCAGGAAGTGCATGAAATTAACGTTTGAAAATTTCTCTCACGTATTTCTTACGGGATTAAAGGAAGAACCTGACCACCTTACTCCAATTAAATCCTCACGTAAATGAATAGATAGACTAGTATTTATATATTGCGACAACCCTCTTTACGTAGCGTATACATAAATATATATGTGCACTACGAACTTATGCTTTCGCTTGCGCTGGCGACTGAACTAACCGAACACAATATCGCTAACAGGGACTTGGTTGCTAGGTAAAACCGCCCCGGAGATAAAACTTAGCATCCCATGGCCTTTGGCAACACATCTAGGTTACATAAACAACTTCTGCACTCCGGAAACCGCGACTATAACCTCAGATTCGTCACCGCTCCCGGGTTGACGATTAACCATTCGAAAACTCAACCCTCAATACCACAACAATGTTAACGACATACCTACGACAACCCGACGTTGCTAACGGCAACGCACCACCACCGAATCCGTCACACATTCACTGCGAACCGTTAGAGCACTCACTCGCGGTAACCTTTAAAAAGAGCACTTTCACACGCAATCCAAGGCGAGGCGACAATCCGATCACCGTAGCAACGCAACACAGAACTGGTTGAACTGTTGTAACGAAGTCCCGCGCGACGAACGACGGTTCGAAACTCGATTTGAAGATCGCGAGCGGTTGCGCGGTGTTTGCTGACCGCTGCCGAGTGCACTACTGCCGTATTTTCCGATCGAACCCGGCTACTCCGACGCCGAGGCCTTTCGCGACGTGCTCGAAGCCGTTTTCGTCCGCTTAACAGGTGGTGGTGGTGGGCTTAAGTATGGAGACTCGGCTGCGGAAATGTAACGCAGGCGCCCTCGGGCGGAGGAATCGGGAACTGATGCCGCTCGACAAGAGAACATTTTTTTTCCCTCTTAAATTTATTCCCATAAACATGAAGCCCGTTAATATATTGTGATTATTGACGACTACTCAATTCCACCATCAAAAATGACGGAATCAAAATTAAATTTATTCACCAAAGATATAAGAAATCCCGATATGTTATTGGATTTTCCAAAAGAAAAGTTACTTTTGATGCATTTAAACTCTGACGATGAATAACTGAGAGCTGAGTCCAACATTCACCTTCGTCGTTAGGGAATTGTTTACGCCCACTAAATCACACGAATTTGTCGTCTTTTTTGTCTTTTTTCTCTCAATTTCGACTCGAATACGATATTCCACGATCGAAATAAGAATCTTTGTTCAATTTCCTTTCTTTTGGTACTAATCTCGATTCCGTAAGACCATTATTTCTGATTTAATTCCGCGAAAGAAAAAATGTCTGCAATCGATCAAAACGAACTTTACGTGCATTTCTTATGCGAGAGACGATTCGAGTCGTCCAGAGTCGAACCAAGGATACTCTGGACACGAATATCGATACCTAACACTCTATTGGACCTTAAACGTATATATTTTGTCAATGGCTATTTCATGCTTTAATATTATAAATAATAATTCGTTTAGCAAAGAAAAACTCCGGAATGACTTACCTGCTTACATAATATATCAATGCAATCTTAACTATTATATTTATCTATATTCAGGGTGTACCAGGAAGTAGTGATAATCGGAAGGGATCTACTAGTCTACTGCCACTTAGTAGAGTGTCCGCTTTTTATTCGCTTTACAGTCACGAAATTTTTTAGTATTTTTCGGAAAAAAACGTGACTTTCAAGACATTTTTCCCCATGGCAACGTGAATAATTAAGATACAGATTTAATTTTTTTCTTCAGAATAACCGAATAGTTGCTCTAACTGAGTCAAAAAGATTTGTTATCAAAACTGCTTCCTTTCAGTCGGAATAAAAACTACAAATTTCGAAAACTGCGACGTCACGAATTTGATCAAAATCTTCGAGGCCAATTTAAAAAAAAAGTTACCGACAAACATTTTTAGCGACTACTTTAAAAACTTGCCCAATTTATTAGCTGTTTACCACGAAAATTTCATTTTGCTATCTCCACGGCAGCATACTTAAAAGTGGATTCAAAACAGAGTAAGTCCAAGATTCTCTGTTTTAACTGAAGAGTCAATACCTCAATTTTAACTCAAATTGGTGTTACATTAATGTGTTCAATTATTCAAATTAGAAAATGTTTTTCTAATTGGCATTAATTAGGCACTCTTATGGCGGTGAGAAACAATCCCACTTCCCCCTCGTTACTAGGCGAAGTCGACAACAATATCCCTCCCGAGTATTACAAAGTATGAGCCATTGTTAGGAGCCGCGGCGTAACTAACCTCTCCCCAACAATGCATCCCACGTTCGTTTCAATTACTACGCGGTAATTTTAGAAGAATAGCTTTTAATTCCACCTCAAAAATGTACTCAATTCTCCGTTTGTTTACCTTGTAAAGTTTATGGAGTATACATTTGTCTCCACGATGTCATATTTATTTATTTATTCAACGGGATATACCCTTTTGTAACAAAATATGTCACAGTACCAATATCACATAGATGAATTTAAAAGTATAAAATAGAATAAACAATATAGGTATAAAATATCACAAATATGGAAATTAATATCACAAATTATTGGATTTTAAGCATGAATATCACCATCATCATTATGAGTAATAAAATTTACGTATGGGATGTTACAAATAATGAACATGAACAGCATTTGCGAAGAGAATAATTGTTAAAAGCCATTACGAAACGTATTAGAAACAGAATGCCAAATAAATTTTAACAGATATGATATAAATTATAACAAAATACATATGAATGATACAATAACATATTTTATGCATTATTTAAGGTTGAGTCATTTATAATTCTTTTCTAAAATTATGTTTAGTATTCAATGGGGCTTAGATCTTTAATTGTATGTAAACTAGTGTGGAATATGTCTATATTTTTAAGGTATTTGCTAATCGATGTGGCCTATTGAGCATAAGTATATAGAGTATATAAATATATATACGAGTAAAATGTAGCTTGCATACTGCAAGCAGATCGAGACACCAATTTCATGTCGGCATCATATCGGGAAGGCCG